>JAJJBR010000747.1:0-5000 GCA_022817965.1 Solanum lycopersicoides
GGTCTGCAACGGTCCGTGCCCGTTGCGCATCTATCTCATACCCATTTTTGTGCCGACGGCCTGAACACTATCTCTCGGCGCTTGTCTCCCCTTTTCGCGGGGATGGGATCCTTCTCCCCCGGCTGCCGCATCCACTTCCCGCGCGGTATCATGAGGAATCTTCCTCAACGCATGTAGTCGGTTTTCTCTGGCGCGGCACTGGCATCTCTTGCTTCGTTGCACTTGACACGCTTGATTCTGCATCACTTTACCACGCTCGCACGATGCATGCTTTTCCCGCAATGCATCGGCTGATTACCGTATCGCACTTTGCCTGCATCTATCCCGCATGCATGGTAATTTAATTGCATACATGCTTCAGTGCATGATGCTTACTGCGGCGGACTGAAACTATATTAATCCCACCCGCATACAATTCGCGCACAGGGTATATGCGAATCTTCTTGAAGCTGAGAGAATGCACACAATAAAAAAATTTTCACAGCGGCGGTAAAAATTGAAAAAATCGAAATTCTCGCCGATGTATAATTTCTAGCGAGGAGCACTAGAAGAGTGTTCCTCCGGTTAATGGCGACAGAATTATACGGTTGTGAATGGTCATTGAATAAATATATAGCGGGAGCTGCGACGCGCCGATTTGGACCAGTAAGTAGAGCGTGCATAGCCTGTCGAGCTGGTGGCAAATGAAATATCTTCACCGCAAATGCATAAATTCCGTGCCAAGGTAGTTGAGATAGATAAAAAAATTTTCAATCTTTGCGATGGCGATAAATTTCAAGGGCAGGTATGAAAATCTTCGCTTATCATTATATAATGGCGATGTATAATTTCTGCGGGAGGATCTAATAGAATATCTTCTCCAACAGAGAGATGTAAGGAAATTACGCAGAGATTGTGAGTGACTTATAAATATTAAGAAGAGAATGTCATCAGTCGGCTGATGCAATTATTTTCAGCAATGCTTAGAAGTATTTTGACATCGCTGATTAGCCAATATGAGCGGGCGAGTGCATGAGCAGTATTAAGAGCTGAGATAATTATAGGCTTAAACCGGCCGCGCGAGGGTTGTATGGCATCGAATCTGAGTATGGAACTGCACAGCTGGACTGCAGGATTGGGCATCAGAATCTTCACTACAACGACGGGCATGTAGCGTAACTTGAGTCTTGTCTACCGCCAGATGGAGCTGGTGGCTCTAAAACTTCCGCAAAAAGGATGATGCGACACATCGTCCTCTCTATGAGAGGAGGTCGCTATGCTTTGCTCAATTTCGTGCTAGAGGAGCGAGGAGAGTGCTGACTCTTCTCTTCACTCGGACGGCTAAGAAGGCAGACGCAAGAGATTGCGCATGATTTAGTGCTGGCGAGGGTAGAAAAATTCTACTCATGCGCATCTAAAAAGCCTGATCGCTAAATTTCTGGGCGTAGTTGTATGCTATAATTGGTACTCTTCCAAGGTTGATTGCTAAGCAGAGTGACATAAAAATGTATTAAACATAACTCTTGGGCATTGCGCTAAGAATACACACTTAGGGGTAACACACGCAAGAAACAGTGTTTTTTGATTGGAGAGATGCTAAATATAGTATTTTGTTCGCTCTATTGGCATAGAATGGAAAGGCGACTGGAGGGTGCTACTTTCAACAACTACCGGCGGTCCCATATGAGGTGCGTTTTTTCACCCGGGATATTGGCGGACTCATGGCTAGACACTCACATACGTTGCGCATCGCCATCAAATTCACGTACACATCGGGCAACCATGAACGCTTGAAAAGTGGCGCGCGTGTTGTGTTAGTAAGTGAGAGCGACGTCACTTGGTCATGCGATAGAGTACCTCAAATGAAAATACACTGGGGAGTGCATTGCTGTCCGTTGAGAAGTATCAGGGCGGGGGGGTGGTAGTTGTAATCTGTCTTGCACAAACTTGAGCCTCCACTGCAACTCCCAGACGGACGGGTTAATACTGTCAGTTGTTTGCTTATGACACCCCGCAACAACTTACAATCGGGGTCCGTCCCCCAGGATCGCCGGGTGGCACGGAGCCTTCTTAGTCTGCGGCATCTCTCTGCTGAATGCCATCGCAATCGCCAAAGGGCCCAACATGCACGATCAACGCGAGCACCCTTATCCTTTCGGACGTTTATGTGCAATTTTGTTCGCCATGCTTCTTTGCGCCTAACATAGATGCCATCAATGTTACGTCTGGTAAATTGAACATGACACTAGTCAAAGACCAAAAATCACATTCGCCCACAAATCTTCGAATCTGAAAGTGCAATAAATAAATACATTCTATTAGAAGAGCAATTTCCAACACTCAGAAATTAATCGTTAGAAAATTTTTGGGAAGAACTTTGTCCTACGTGTTAAACCTATTCGTATTTCTATACAGATGGCGGCTATATAATTTGAGTTGTAATAATCAAAGGGAAGCTATAAATCGTGGCTTTTCCGTAAGCATAGTAGAAAAAATATGTTATATAGTATTTAAAAAATGAATTGATTTGTGCTGATTTCTTCAGTAATGTTGCTTTCGCTATGTGTCATAGATAGTCGTTCCGGTTGAATCTCTCTCCCTGATCTCCAACTATTGTAGATAGGTAAGACTAAATATTCGCTTATTATGGCTCCGAAAATACAACTCGGATTAAACATAAAAGGAGCAAAATTTTAAGAAAATGGCAAGGTTTTGAAATGAAAACAATCACTGCCAGCTGTCGCATGTCACGTCAGGCTTAGTGAACTTATTTGATGTTTGATGACTGGAGGATATCTGATTACTGCGAATGGGGAGTATTCAAGAGCCAATCCTAGACTTGTTATGGTAAAACCCATGTTGAAATTTCGAGGCATCCTAAAAATTTCTGTTCCCAGTTTAAACGGTATCGACTTATCTTTTCAACTGTCGTAAGCGACAAATCGTGAAATTTTGATGATCCTCTCAAAATTTCTAATCTTCCATTGCAAATATCAAAATATATTCAGTCTTGACTTGTTGAGGATTCGGAGATGTCATTGCTTGTTTTTTGCATGGCAAACTCTAGTGATCTTTGCAACAAGCTAGCTAGCTCAATAATTATCCAACTGTAACGAGGTGGATGTCTCGATAATATTCCAACTGTAACGAGGTGGATGCTCGATAATATTCCAACTGTAACGAGGTGGATGCTCGATAATATTCCAACTGTAACGAGGTGGATGCTCGATAATATTCCAACTGTAACGAGGTGGATGCTCGATAATATTCAACTGTAACGAGGTGGATGCTCGATAATATTCCAACTGTAACGAGGTGGATGGCTCGATAATATTCCAACTGTAACGAGGTGGATGCTCGATAATATTCCAACTGTAACGAGGTGGATGCTCGATAATATTCCAACTGTAACGAGGTGGATGCTCGATAATATTCCAACTGTAACGAGGTGGATGCTCGATAATATTCCAACTGTAACGAGGTGGATGCTCGATAATATTCCAACTGTAACGAGGTGGATGCTCGATAATATTCCAACTGTAACGAGGTGGATGCTCGATAATATTCCAACTGTAACGAGGTGGATGCTCGATAATATTCCAACTGTAACGAGGTGGATGCTCGATAATATTCCAACTGTAACGAGGTGGATGCTCGATAATATTCCAACTGTAACGAGGTGGATGCTCGATAATATTCCAACTGTAACGAGGTGGATGCTCGATAATATTCCAACTGTAACGAGGTGGATGCTCGATAATATTCCAACTGTAACGAGGTGGATGCTCGATAATATTCTAATATAATTCAAGAATAGGAACCTGAAATGGAAAAACAAATATATGAACCACTTATGGGGTGGATCGCCCAACAAAACTATATGCAAAGTCTTTGATTGGCCAATCAAAGCACATAATCCACTTATGGGGTGGATACCCAACAAATTATAATTTTGACTCTGACAATTATCAAGAAACACGTACGCCTAAATTGCTACGCGACGAACATACTAAATTGACGTATATGCACGTCGAGACTACGATTCTTCTTTAAAAGACAGAATTATCGAGGTGAATGACTTAATTCATTCACATGAAGATTAAAGACACTTTTGCCTTCCATGACAAACTCAACAAATTTAAGTTTGTTGTTGACGTTTCTAATTGTTAACAAAAACTTGTAACAATTCGATAACTTGACTATCAAGGAAATATTGCGGTCACCAACATCTTGTGATGTGATGAACTCGTTGATTCCTTGCAACACTTCTAAGATAGTGTTACTTTTATCATCTTTAGATCTGATGTGATTTCACATACGATACTGGCTTTACTCATACTATCACCTGCAAAGCTCGACACCAAACGTCAGTATTGACGATGAAGTAAAGAATAAAAGTAAAGATAAAGAACTAGATTAAGTTATTTGACTTATCGAGATTAGGCTACGATGAGTCTAATTATACTTCGATCATGACTAGTGGCTAGCGATAATCCACACTTTGTTTCTTACAACTTTGAAAGATTTGTTAGTGTTTGACTTCAATATTCCTGCAATTAAAAAGACATTGTGTATAAATCACTTGAGGTAACGTAATAAAATGAAGAAAACTTGAGATGAAAAGTTTTCTAGTGATGTTGATGAGGCCACGAGAGGCCGTAAATGGTGTTATTTTCCATGCTTTGCAGTTTTGACATTGTCGTTTGTGACTTCGTTGTTCCTGCATTCAAAGAAAATTCTTAGTTTGAAAAAAACTGATTTGTGTTGATCTTGTCTCCACGCTCCTTCATGCGGTTGGCTTACACGGTCGCCCGTCCTTTGTAAGACAGTCTTGATCTGTCTCAGTCTGAAATATATTTAACTCTAGTAACTTGCTTTATTAATTCTAAGGTTGCTCATTCTAGAATTTTGAGGCCCCTCCTCAAAACTCTGTCCAGTTTGCCTCGATAGTATAAGACTTTTAACAACGGACATTGTTGTGTGGAATTCTTGAGATCATCTCAAAATTTGTCCCAGTTGCA
>JAJJBR010000747.1:10000-39784 GCA_022817965.1 Solanum lycopersicoides
CCTCCAGCTTTGTAGCTCGTAAGCAATATCCTGCAATCTGGATCCTCAGTAAATCTGGTAACTGCTGCATCTCTGGCAGTAACAGATGTGGATCCAACTAATTGAACACATTTGATGTCCGACTGATAAAACACACATATAACAAGAATATTGTTACAAACTAACAAGAAAAGAAGGACGGGAAAATGAAAAGGAAGAAAAAAAAATGTCTTTATATCTTACCTTTTGAAGAGAATATTGTATCAGATCCAAAAATGGTGTGAACTGGCTGAAAACTATTCCTTTTGCAGAGCCATCTCTTTCAAACATGAACATAATTTCTTCTCTCTACATTTAAAAAAAGAAGTAGAAACGAACATCAAGCATGCATTTATCAGACACCCTTCACTTTTAAACTCATGATGGAGTTCCGTAATATCAAAATAGAAATACTGTAGCAATATTATTGAAACAATTGCATACCAGAGCTTCTATTTTGGTGCTTGTCCGGAAATCATCGAGGTGAATCTTGTTCAATATACTTGAGGATTTAAACCCTTTGACAGTAGGTTTAGAATTAGAAACTCCCTTTTCCACGTTATGTTCCACAAGGAAAGGATGATCAACTGCCTGCCAAATAAGGAAAGACATTAGTCAGACATTTGCCACAACAAAATTTGCCTAAACAGAAGAAGCAAAAAAAAAAAAATGCTTGTATTTAAGCTCATGTATTCGAATGTAAAACTACACAATATCCATAATAACTTTTAGCAGTCATATGAAAAGCTGTACTTCACAACACATAAATAAGTCTCTCCATAGTCCAATCTTTATACCGATTTTACAGTTGGTCGCTACATTTCCTGTGGTTACATAATTCCCTTGACCAAATTGTATTAACTGTCCATCATTATCGTCCAAATATATATCCACCCATCCAAATTTCCAATCTAAGACTTCAATAAAACTAAAACAATGTAATACTATAGTGATGAAACTATAACGAGAATACATTAATATGAATACAGCAGAAAATTGAATAGGGAATAGAAGATGAAAATATAAGAACAACATCAGAACAATCATATATATGTAGGATCAAACAACTTGAAGGCAAAACCCTCAAACAACAAGAATACACCTGAAGATGTGGAAAGCAGTAAAATTAGAGTGACGATAGATAGATCAGACTAGGATCCAGGAATAACACAAAATCAAACCACTGATAGCTTGATTAATTCTTCTGTGAGTATTTTATCCTGTGATTCTCAGATGACTTATCCTAATTTTTTCTTAATCTCTAAAGCTGTTCATTGTACGATAATGTTCATCAGTCCTAGTTTAAAAGGATAAAGAATGCTTCTACTAGCTATTTGCACTAAATACCTCGACTCCAATAAGAAATGGATAAATTGTTTTAGAAGTTTTAGCACAGAAACTTCTATACAACATTGTTTTGCTACCTTCTGTAGGCGTGTATTTATAGAGCGATACTTCTTTCTCAGAGGTCCATCCCTAGGACATCTGCAAAAAAATACAACGTGGGAAGATATGGTTAGAATAAAAATATCCCCTTCGCACTTTCTGCAGGAGAGGTTATGACTTAAATGATTGAGAATTTTATGGGGAGAAAATGACTCATAAAATCTTATTAATTTTAGTATACCTAGAAACTAACCCAATATGTTCCAAAACTACTTAAGAACAAGTAATTGTAGGAAACATATTCCATGCAAGCACTTCATGAATAAGTCAAGAAAACAGGATATGCAACCAAAAAAGGAAAATAAAAATGATCCAATCCCATGAAATAGATTCGAAGGGAAAAAGCTACTTTAGTGTGAACACAAAAATTGCAGCGGAAGACGCAAGCAAAGTGGAACTTGCAATCCAGAAGAGCATACTTATCGAACTTTGCAATGGTTTCTTCTAATAGTTGTTGGTTGTAGGCCTTTTCATTCACATCCAAAGAATCTATTCTCAGAGTAACCTGAATCCAAGAATAAGTAACAAGCTACACCGATGAGAAGATTATTATCAAATTGAAGCACACGGCATTAGAGTAAGACAGAACTCACAGTCTTCAGGGGAAGTGGAAGATCATCAGCTCTCTCCTTTTTGGTACGTTTTAGCAATAGATTTTTTAGAATTTTGTGCTTCAACAAAACCATAGCATCTCTACCAGTCGCATTGGATTGAATTGATTCTAAAGGTTTTGCAATATACTGGAAAGAGAAGATGTTTCAACTTAACCATGTAGCAATATGATAAAGCCTCAGAAGTATGTATATGATTATTAACTTACTCTATTCTTCCAGAGAAAGTGGCGTGCAGGTTTGTGGTGGCACTGTGCACACTTAGTTGAAAATCTGCTGTACATTACATTTATCGAAGAACATATTGATTTTAGACAGGTTCAATAACATTGGTTGAGAAGCAAAGAGTAACAGACATTAAGAAAATTAGATCTTGAGCCATTGCATTTTTCACCCTCGGGGATAGGAATCGAGATTTAAAAAAAGAAACTTTATGTCTACCTATAATCAAGTGCTTTGCAATCACAATCTTTGCAAAAGTGATAAGCATAAGGCTTAGCTTGTAAGAAACGAACCTGTACGGAAGTAAAGAATGAAATTAACCTCAAAACAGTAAGAGGTTATGGAAAACGTTAAACCAACAGAGTTAACTTACAATTGAGTACAACTCTCTTTTACGGTTTTTCAGGGATATACCAGTTAAGCACCACTTGTATGAAGATTCTAAAGCAAGAACAGCTCTTGCCATGTTGCAGTCCGCATCCTTTAGATAATGAGCCTATGCCACAGAAGTACGATTAGGATAAAACATTGCAGATGAAAGATATTGTATCACATGTAATTTAGAAACTCTACTCCCATGAATGCCTAGTTCTAATAACTATATAGGCAGCATCAGTCTATATAGGAGCAGAGTTCGCAGAAAATCCATGATCTGATATGAAAATAGAAAGTGGCGATCAAACTAGAATTTCAAATAACATTTCACACTGTGAGCAGTTAAACAAATCATTGAATTAACTTAACGACAAAGATAAATTTCATGTTCTTATATTCTGGTAAAGGTTAATACCTAAAACGTCTTAGAGGTATGTATAGGACTCTCACAGACAGTATTCTGTAGTTAACTGTGAAGGTTTCATTGTTAGGTTGTGGAGCCTGATTAATATTTGATGTACTGTCATATATATTAATGTTTACGCGGTTCAACCTCCGCGGTGAGGTTGCCAGGGGTATGGGGTGCGGGAGCCCCAATCCGAAGGGGGGGGGGGTTCGGGCAGCGCCCCGACCCATTTGTTAGGCTGTACTATTTATTCTCCATTTATTCTCTGTAACGGAAATACTCTGATTTATTAATATAAATATACCGTACCGCCGTGGAATTTTACTCACGGGGTGTTACCACGAAATTTCTCTCTTTCTCTCTCTAGATCTCTCATCTCTTTCTATCAACAGATCTAGTTCATCAAGTGTGTGTGTGGATTCGATCCTAACAACTGGTATCAGAGCCAGGTTGATTCAACACGATCACTGAAGATGGTAGTTCGAAGCTTGGAATCGAGAAGTTTGATGGATCTGACTTCAGTTTCTGTAAGATGCAGATCGAAGATTATCTGTACCAGAAAGGTCTTCACGAACCGTTGACCGGGGTGATGCCGGAATCCATGACGGAGGAGAAGTGGAAGCTCAAGGATCGCCAAGCTCTTGGGTTGATCCGGTTGACTTTGTCGAGAAATGTGGCGTTCAACATCGTGAAGGAGAAAACCACGTCCGGTCTGTTAAAGGCACTTTCAAACATGTATGAAAAACCATCGGCGATGAACAAGGTATATTTGATCCGCAGATTGTTCAATTTACAGATGTCTGAGAATGGATCTGTTTCTGATCATATAAATGAGTTTAATATGATTGTGAGTCAACTCAATTCTGTGGATATTAATTTCGAAGATGAAATTAAGGCGTTGATTTTGATGTCATCTCTGCCCGAGTCTTGGGATACTGTTGTTGCTGCGATTAGCAGTTCCCGTGGATCTGAGAAACTGAAGTTTGATGAAATCCGTGATGTTGTTCTTAGCGAAAGTATTCGCAAATGAGAAGTGGGAGATTCATCCGGCAGTGCTCTCAGCGTTGACCGAAGGGGGAGAAGTAAGACGAAAGGCCAAAATCAACATGGTCGATCAAAATCAAAGAATCGAGGAAAATCCCCGAACAGATCAAACGTGACTTGTTGGAACTGTGGAGAAAAAGGGCACTTTCGGACGAGCTGTACAAAGCCAAAGAAGAAACAAAATCAGAAATTTGGGGATGACAATGATTCTGTGAATTCAGCAGAGGACATTGGGGATGCTCTAATCCTTAGTGTGAATAGCCAGGTTGAATCTTGGATTTTGGATTCTGGTGCATCTTTCCATTCGTCTCCAAGCAAAGAGTTGTTCCAAAATTTCAAATCTGGAAATTTTGGAAAGGTATATCTTGCTGACAATAAAGCCTTAGAGATTGAAGGAAAGGGGAATGTTTGCATAAAGACCACCTCGGGAAACCAGTGGACATTGGAGGATGTCAGATATATTCCTGTCCTCAAGAAAAATCTGATCTCTGTTGGTCAATTGGATAGCACGGGATATGCAGCAGAGTTTGGGAAAGGTTCGTGGAAGATTGTGAAAGGTGCTATGGTAGTAGCTCGTGGCACCAAATCTGGAACCTTGTACACCACTGATGGGTGTATTAATATGGCTGCTGTTACTGAAGGTGCTTCCAGTTCATGTCTGTGGCACAACAGACTTGGACACATGAGTGCTAAAGGAATGAAGATGCTGGTTGCAAAAGGAGCATTAGAGGGTCTGAAGTCTGTTGATATGGGTCTTTGCGAGAGCTGTGTTATGGGCAAACAGAAAAGAGTAAGCTTCACAAAGACTCCTAGAGAGCCAAAGAAAGTGCGGTTGGAAATGGTCCATACAGATGTTTGGGGACCATCTCCAGTATCATCACTTGGAGGATCCAGATTCTATGTTACCTTCATTGATGACTACAGCAGGAAGGTATGGGTTTACTTCTTGAAGCATAAGTCAGATGTGTTTGCAACCTTCAAGAAGTGGAAAGCTGAAGTTGAGAATCAGACCGGTTTAAAAGTCAAATGCCTAAGGTCTGATAATGGAGGAGAGTATGACAAATCAGAGTTCAAGGCATTCTGTGCAGCTGAGGGAATCAGATTAATGAGAACAGTTCCTGGTAAGGCAAGGCAGAATGGAATTGCTGAGAGGATGAACAGAACATTGAATGAGCGTGCGAGGAGTATGAGGATACACTGTGGGCTGCCCAAAACATTTTGGGCGGATGCTGTGAGCACAGCTGCATACTTGATCAACAGGGGACCATCAGTTCCTTTAGGGTTCAAGATTCCAGAGGAGGTGTGGACAGGAAAAGAACTCAAGTACTCACACTTGAGGACTTTTGGTTGCACTGCTTATGTTCATGTTGATCCAGAAAAGAGAGACAAACTTGATGCCAAGGCTGTGAAGTGTTACTTTATAGGCTATGGTTCTGATTTGTTTGGTTACAGGTTTTGGGATGACAAGAACAGAAAGATCCTGAGACATTGTGACGTGACGTTTGATGAGTCTGTCCTGTACAAGGACAGAGAGCAGAAGCTTCTTGAGATTACAAAGCAAGTGGGAGTTGAGGTTGAGTTGGAGAAGAGTAACCCCAAAGATGTCGAAGCAGATACTCAACCAACTCTTACTGAAGAATCTGAAGTGGAGCATGCTACACCTGAGCAGGTGTTAAGGAGATCATCCAGAACCATCAGGGCACCAGATAGGTATTCACCTTCATTACACTATCTATTGCTGACTGATGAGGGGGAACCAGAGTCTTTTGATGAGGCCCTACAGGTGGAGGATTCGATCAAGTGGGAGCAAGCCATGGATGATGAGATGAGGTCACTTGAGGAGAACGACACATGGGTGTTGACTGAGTTACCTGCAGGGAAGAGAGCTTTGCTGAACAAGTGGGTGTTCAGAATCAAGACTGAACCAGATGGCAAAAGAAGGTTCAAGGCTCGTTTAGTGGTTAAAGGATATTCACAAAGGAAAGGTATTGATTATGCTGAAATATTCTCTCCTGTTGTGAAGTTAACCTCTATTCGAATTCTGTTGAGTATTGTTGCATCAGAGAATTTGCATCTAGAGCAAATGGATGTAAAAACAACGTTTTTACATGGAGATCTGGACAAAGAGATCTATATGCAGCAACCGGAAGGATTTGTGGTTCCAGGCAAGGAACACATGGTGTGCAAGCTCACCAGGAGATTGTATGGACTAAATCAAGCACCAAGGCAGTGGTACAAAAAGTTTGACTCCTTCATGACCAAGAGTGGATTTTGCAAAGCTGAAAAGGATCCGTGTTGTTACTTCAAGAAATACACTGATTCATATGTCTTTCTACTCTTGTATGTGGATGATATGTTGATTGCAGGATCTAGTATGAGGGAGATCAACAATCTGAAGACAAGGTTGTCTGCAGCGTTTGAGATGAAAGATTTGGGTCCAACGAAGCAGATTCTGGGGATGAGGATTTCTCGGGATAGATCTGCTTGCACTTTAAATCTATCTCAGGAGTTGTACATTGAGAAGGTGTTGAGCAGATTCAGGGTTAATGATGCTAAACCCAGAACTACTCCATTGGCAAATCACTCTAAATTGTCAAAGGAGCAGTCACCCAAGACAGCCGAGGAGCGTGAGCATATGGCACTTGTTCCATATGCTTCAGCAGTTGGGAGTTTGATGTATGCTATGGTCTGCACAAGACCTGATATAGCACATGCAGTGGGAGTTGTTAGCAGGTACATGGCAAACCCGGGGAAAGAGCATTGGGAAGCGTGAAGTGGCTTCTGAGATATATGAGAGGTACATCCAGTACTTCACTCTGTTTTGGCAAAGGCAATGTGACTCTACAGGGTTTTGTGGATGCTGATCTTGGTGGAGATGTTGACTCGAGCAAGAGTACATCCGGGTACATTTACACCATAGGTGGAACAGCAGTGAGCTGGATGTCCAGACTTCAAAAGTGTGTTTCTCTTTCATCTACTGAAGCTGAGTATGTGGCAATAGCTGAAGCTGGGAAAGAGATGATATGGCTGGTAGATTATCTGGAGGAATTGGGCAAGAAGCAGAGCGAGAAGATTCTTTACTCAGATAGCCAGAGTGCCATACAGTTGGTGAAAAATCCAGTCTATCATTCGAAGACAAAGCACATCAGAAGGCGATACCATTTCACTCGCAGAGCAGTAGAGGATGGTGATATGTGTTTGGAGAAGATAGAGGGTGCAAAGAACCCGGCAGACATGTTGACGAAATGTGTTGATGTTGGGAAACTGGGGTTATGCAAAATCTCGGTTGGTCTTCTGTAGTTGTTGCTACAGATGTTGCGGTGCGGTAAAGATGTTGATGATCTAGTTCATCAAGTGTGTGTGTGGATTCGATCCTAACATTCATTACACTATAAGACTTTTCACGGCATTCTAAGAGCCAATATAAGACTCTTCACATTCTAAAAACCATAATTGTTCAACTCTAGCTTTGTAAGATATGTTACTTGGGCCTAACTCAACCCCAAAAGCTAACTTACGAGGGGAAGATCTATAACAAGCTTGAAGAAAGTCTGGTTCTTACAAGTAACGTTAAAAGATCTTATGAACAGCAAATGAACATCATATACAGGGAAACCAATTGAAGAAAACGAACAACAAAATCCATGGATCTGTTAATGTTTGACTTGCCTCATCCAAAATGATGCGATCCCACTTCACTGAATGCAAAACTGACTCTCTCCTGGACACATCTTCACCAACACTGGCTGAAATATCAACAGAACCATCATCACTCAATTTTTCTGTAGAATCTGTTTTCTGGTTCAACATTTCTACCCGAGGTTTTGAGTTCTTGCTGTTATGCTTTGACTTTTTTGCCCTATAGTCAGCCTCAATAGTGTAGTATGTAGTAATGACAAAATCATATTCCTCCAGTTTGTATGTACATTTCTCCCTGTTGGCGCCATGATAAACAAGGGTTTTATTGATTCCTTTAGTGGTGCAACGTTCAATCTCGTGAAACCATTGCATTACTCCAATCACAGGACATACAACAAGAGTTCCTTTTACTGTTGGGAGTTCTTGAGAAGCACTGGGTGAGGACGACAATATACTGGAATGTTTCTTTAATTCGCGCTGAGCAAGCACAAGTGCTATGGCTTGAACCGTCTTCCCCATTCCCATTTCATCAGCAAGAATACCCCCTTTGAATGTAGATTCTTCTTGCTTTAATGACCAAGCCAACCACTCCTTTTGGTACTTCAATAGTGGCAAGATCAAATCTGATGGTGGCTCGGCAGCTTCAGAAAGAGACACGTTCAGAATATTCAAGTCTAAATCATCTGAATAATTCTCAAGAATGCATGTATCATTTTCTTCTTCCCATTCTTCCCACATCAAAGCTGGCCTTTCCTTTTGTTTCTTCTCACGTTTTTTCAGCCTAACTAGAAGCCTTTCCATCAAACAATGCCTCTCAAACTTCACATAGAGAAGGCCACTACCATCTGAAGCTATAGTCTTTTGGTCATCTGTCAACAAATAGAATGGATTTCAGATCAACTAATAGACAAAATAAAAAGTTACATTTTTGGGGTATTTCGAAATGTTGAACATAATCCAATTTCACACAATTTTTCAAGAAATGAGGACCTTTGGGAATTTCATGGTATTCCAATTTACATGTCATTATTTTCAAAATCCAATTTCACACCGTCTTTCAAGAACTTGGAATCAAAGGATTGATTTTCAAGAAATGATGTAGCTTTGGAAGAGAACTTCATCAGAAGAAGAACCTGAAATTGAAGGATCCATTTTCCCAGAAAGCAGAGAGAAATCAGAGCTTTACACACAGAAGGAAATTAAGAGCGTTTTGTTGATCGTTTGTTTACACAGAGTTAGTTGGAAGAGAACTGGCAAGTGAGCGGGAAGGACTATTTATATAGAGAATTAAAAAAAAAACGACTCCTTTTTATTTTTCTGGGCGTTACATCTATCAAAATATCTAAAAATATAAAATGATAGACATTTGTCTAGACTAGATTCTAGTGAGATCTCGGGGTTGGGGTCTGGATCAGGGTAGGACTCAGGTAGTTGGGTCACGAGTTGAGGTTAGGAGTTTGTAGTTAGATTTCGGGGTTGGGTCTCAGATCTGAGGTCGTGGTTGAGTTCGGGAGTCAGGGTCGATGTTGAGGTCAAGAGTTGGGTTGCAGTTGACAATCATAGGTTGGGATCCGGGGTCGAGAGTCGAAACCTGGATTAGGGTCGGGAGTCAAATCCTGAAGCAATAACGATCCTTGGTTGGGGTGGGAAGTCGAGCCCCGAGTCTAAGGTCGGGTCGGGTCCCAATGTCTTGATCAATATTCAGGTCTCGAGTCAGGGTCAGAAGTTGAGTCTCGGGTGGGGGTAGGGAGAGCCGGTACCTAACCCGACTCTCATTCGACCCGAATCCCGATTCTCGATCCCAACCTAAGACCTTAACTTGGGACCCGACCACGACCTGAGATCCTGACTCAAGTCCCAACTCTCTATCTGAGATCCCTACTCAAGGATCGACTCCCCACTCCGACCCAGCCTACAACCCGACTCCCAATCCAGACATCGACTTTCAACCCGCCACCTAACAATAATATTTTTCTTACTTTATATTGGGAAGTCACTTTTTCAGTTGAAAAAAAAAATCAAAATAGTAAGATCAACCAAAAATGAGGAAATTGAAAAATATTTTCCAAAAATTATTTTTCTTCATACTAAACAGACCCAGAACATTTGATTGAAACAAGTTCCGTGCTGCTCTTCACCCTCGTGACCTAGCCCCAATTCTCCCAAATTCCTCAGGCCCTTTCTATTATTTAGCATGCTGGCATGTGAACTAGAATCCCCATCATATTTTGTAAGGGTGAGACAGTTATTCACTTGTGAACACAAAGCTCTGCAGGTTAGATGTTTGCTAAATTGCCTTAATGTGAATCCCTATCTCCTGAGTTGATCATGAATAGTTGTAATAAATATTCGATGTTTACAGTTAAAGGAGATGACGCATTTTATGTGGATTAATTTAACTACCTAATAGACATTTGAGAACATGAACAAAAGCTTTTTTCAAAATTTAAAACAAAAGATTCTAATATGAAATATTGTTCAAGTGCTCAACTGGAACAAGTCATCAGAGTGACTAAATAACTTTTTTTTGTGGCAAGTTTAAGGGACTCTCGTTGTATAAAGCCTTTCTGTTTCTTTTCTATTAGTACTTGTACTTTGCTGGTTTAGACAGTATCGAAGGAGAGTACATTATTGTTTTGTTTGCTCTCTAAAGGCAGAACGTCAATGTCAGGCATGCCACTTATGAGCTAAACTATCTTAGCAAAGCTGAACTGCACTAAATATCATTGTATTGTCTGTGGCTGATCTTCTTGATAATTGCCCACCTAAGAAAATCATGTTAGTTTGTTTGGATTGCTCAGTGTTTTGTTTTTGTTTATTTTGTTGGATCAGGTGCATTACATAGGGGTGGATACCATGCTATACCACCAGGACATGTGCTAGAGAACTTTTTTTTTTTGGTACAAGCTAGAGAGCTTTTTGGTTTGCAATTGACATAGCGGGGGAACCCTTATGATTGTCTGTCACTGATTATGAACTGTGTAGCGTTCAGTTTGAGCTAAACTTGTATTTATGCTTAAGTTTTAAGTGTGGGGTTGTTGCGACTCCGACTTTTACTTTGACTTTCCTTCTGAGATACACCTAGAGTGTTGCTTCTATTGTTTGCAGGTTTAGGTAAAAATAAGTAAAATGGGAAGAGCTAAGATTCGTAAATCTGCAACTACACCATCCGAGGCTGCCCGATCAATAGAAATAAGAGAAAATAAATTGATATCAGAACTTTGAATAGGCGCAGTTTCACCTTCAAGAAGAAAAAGGAAAATCAACATACAGAATAAACAGAGTTCAAAAGCAAATTAAACTATAGACGTTCCTTGTGCAGGCATAAGCATTATTGGAAGCCTTTCTTTTGAGGTTTGAGAAGTTGACTCTTGTGCACGCAGAAATTGCAAGTCACTGCCATTCGCAAGGCTATTGAACTCCACACATTTGGATGGCATTGTTGGGTAGCGTCGTTGACAGAATGTCACCAGTCTTTTAACTGAATACAGAAGCTTCCTTGTTGTTTCATCATTCATGACATGAGCAACACTATTTGCGTGAATCTTCTCACGTGCTGATCGTTCATGAATACCAACCATAGTAACACCAATAGGCCAAGGTGCATTACCAATGGCTATCTTATTAAGATATTGATCCATTGCAGCAATATATTCTCTATTCATACAACATTCAACCATCACAACTAATGCTTGCGTAATGTCATGATTAAGTAACCTTTTCCTGCATAAATCAAATAACGGATTCAAATCCCTAGCACACTGCATAAAAGTAGCCACCACTGTCTGTTTTTTAGCATCAGGACTTATTTTATCCAGCTCCTGATTCCACTCATTCAACAACTTTTTGTAAAACACCAAAATCTTATCTTCATCACACAAATCCTCAAAATTAGTTTTCATCCTCTTCAAATCTTCACCATCTTTATCCTGCTCTGTGGCTTTCCGCTTCAATATCCGTGACTTCTTCAATTCCAACATATCTCGCAAAAAGTCATTCGTTTGACCTTCCTTCATATCAGTTTCATAAACTTGAAACAATCCAGATTTCAACACAAGATTCAACCTAGCAAACCTTGCCTCTTCATCTTCTCCGAATAAAGTCACCGGATGTTTCAAAACCCTAAGGCGGCGAACAACTTCTTGTTGCGGAAGGGAGACCGATGAAGAAGATTCTGATTTGCTATTGTCGGTTGACAAGTAAGATTTATGATTATCATGTTGCTGGGATTTCGCTTCAACTTGACGTTTTTCTTCTTCACGTTTCTTACTCTCTAATTTATTTAAAAAATTTCCGTCCACCCACATATTGGACTCGATTGTTCTTTAGCTTCTCTGTTATTTGTTTCAATTCCTCCATTGTTTTGATTTTGATTTTGTTTTGTGAATTTGCTTTGCTAACTTTTAATTTATAAAGAAGAAACAAATTCAAATCCGACTAGGAATAGAATTGGAAAGAAATAATCGGACTTATGAAAAGAAAAGTAATGTAGGGTGTGTTTGGTATGAAAGGGAAAATGTTTTCCAATTTTCTCATGTTTGGTTGGGACAAAGGAAAATATTTTCCAAAACTCTTCTCCAATTTCAAATTGCATTTTTTTGGGCAAAAACATCAACTTTTAGAAAATATTTTCAATTTTTAAAATTTTATTTTTCACCCGATCCCTGACCCCCCACCCCACCCACCAACGACCGGTCAGCACCCCCCGCCTCCCAAAAAAAATTGAGTTCGGTTTTAATTTTTATTTTATACTCCTCCCTCCCTCCCTCCGCCAGCCCCCTACCGACCCTACCAGCCCCCCCTCAAACCCCAACCCCCAAAAAAATTAATTTTGTTTTTAAAAAATATTTTCAACTTCAAATGTATATTTTTTTCACCTACCCCTTCCCCCTCCCCCCACCCGCCATACACATACACCCTCGCACACCCACCTACCCTCCCCCCCCCCCCAAAAAAAAAAAAATTGTTTCTAAAAAATATTTTCAATTTATAAATTATTTTCTACTCTAGTAAAAATAAAAAATGTTTCTCAAAAAAACATTTTCATTCATAAATCAAACACTAAAATGCATTTTCGGAAAATATTTTCTCTTTACCAACCAAACATGAGAAAATAAGTCTAAAATCTACTTGTTTTCCAGGAAAACATTTTCTAGAGAAAACATTTTCCTTCATACCAAACACACCCGTAGTTTCCTTTTTCTGTGAAAAAAATAGGAGAATTAATATACGCTCCTAAAATATATGGGAAAACTATTAGAAAAAGATTCCTAAAATGATGAAGAAGACTAGTAAAAAGATTCCTAAAATTACTATAATCTTAAGCTAACTATAAAGAGCAAAGACATTGCCTAAACTTTTTAGGAAATAAACTTTTTAGGAAAGACATAGTTAGGATTTGTTTGTTAGTATTATAAATAAGGGTGACTTATTACATTATTTTCATATAGTGAGACACTCTATTGTGTTAAGCGCAGCGTTCATTCTTCTATTGCTTAATACGAAAATTGATCTGAGAACATGAGTGACGAAGAAGAGTTCATCCAGATAGTGGGGAATGGTTCGAACCCTTATCACGAATGCAGCGAATATTGCCTCAATATAATAGCAGAGGTAAAGAAGCAAATGAGCAAAGCTGAAACAGGTGTATTGCAAGCTAATACTGTCGATGAAAGAGATGGTGTTGAAAGTCACAGTGATGATGGAGAGGATAATTTGAGAGAAGAGTCGGCGAATCTGATCACAGGGAGGAAGAGGAAATTATTTGAATTGAGGTTAAAAATGAATGAGGCAAGAAAAGCTAATCAATCTGCAATGGTAGTAGAGAAGAAGAAAACAGAAGTTCTAGCTACAGAGTCAAGAGGAATGTCCAAGTATGGAAAGGCGCCCAAATCATCAGACGACAAGATAGAGAGGATGGTGAAGGAGCTAAAGGACAGGGATGAGAAGCGCCAATCATTTAGTCGGAGGAGAAAGTTTCATGAAGAGAAAGACATTGACTCTATTAATGATCGTAACGAGCACTTCAATAAAAAGATTGAGCGTGCCTATGGAAAATACACCTTGGAGATCAAGAATAGCGTTGAGAGAGGAACTGCTTTGCCTGAGCAGTCTTGTGCTAACCTTTCGAGTAAATTTGTATTTTTTGGTTCTCTGGTTTGAACACACGTTACTAACAAGTTCAAGAAAATCCCTTATGAATAACTTAATATGGTAATTTTATTTTATTTCATAGTAGCCACTATTTTGCTAATTCTTTGAACTCGCAAATGACTTTCTATATGCAATTCATACATTGACAGGTAAAGCAAAAAGAAACAAAACAAGTTAAAGAAAATCCCCTATGTTGTAATATTAACATCCCCATGTAGACTTATTGATGGGTGATTTAGGCAACCATATGGCAAAGTTTTTGCCAGGTTACTTCCTTTCCTCCCTTTTTTTTTTTACTTACAACAATGTCATAATTTTGGGTATAACATGTTTGTAATCCTAGTCTTTATATAATAAAGGAACCTTATAAAAAAAAAATCGAAGATGCACATTTCCATGATCTTGCCTTGAGGGTATGGATTCTGATGCACTTTTTATCATGCAAGTGAAGTTAAAATAGAAGTAAACAATTGATGAAGCTAATGACTGTTGAAGGTGATTCTCATAAACTAAGGTGTAGAAGCAACAGAAACACTCTTTGGACAAATCAAACTCCATACAGCCTAAAAGCAAATGTAGAACACTTTGTACAGAATTTGGCTAGAAGCTGAACAAAGAAAATGTCAATTAGTATGCCAAACCGAAGAAATAGAACATATCAAAAGTGATGATAAAACAGGGATTTCAAGTCCTCCGTTGTTAGTTTTCCTAAGGCCTCTGAAGAAGCACCAACTGTCCTGTAACCAGAGGAAAAACAAACAGTTAGCGAAAAATGGTTCTCAAAAGAAAAAGCAGAGGAAGAGCAAAGAAGGAATCATACAAAAGATTGACAAAAAAACATGCAAAGGAAAATCATCAAAGTACTTTATTTTTGTTAGAACATATATGCAACTATGTAGACGACTATAAGAAAAAAACACTTGCCCTTCAAAAAGTAATTTCTTCTTCTCTTGTAACTCTAAGATTCTCTCTTCAATTTTATTCTCAATCACAAATCTCACAATCCTGCAAATTTGAAAACAACAATAAGTTCCATTTAATGGCATCCAAAGCAGAAGAAATACAACACACACTTGACTGGTTTATATTGCCCTATTCGATGGACTCTATCTTGGGCTTGCTGCTCCACTGCAGGATTCCACCAAGGATCCATTAAGAAAACCTAGCAAAGATCAAGAGATGAGCCACATAACATGTGCTTATTCAACAGATAGATACAAGTCATAATTGTATATCAAATGAACCTGAAGAGTGGAAGGAATGCAACACTAGATATGCACAAGCCTTGAGAATTTAGAGCGGTTCACAGATAGAAAAAATAGATCCTTACATGTGATGCAACTGTAAGATTGAGGGCAACACTTCCAGCTTTCAAGCTCATAAGCAATATTTTGCAATTTGAATCCTCAGTGAATCTTTTAAGTGCAGCATCTCTTGCGGCAATAGACATGGATCCAACTAATTGAACACAATTGATACCACACTGCTGTATACACACAACACAAGCTTCTTTTTTGTTAGTTTGGAAAGAAGAGAAAGTAGGAAGGAGAAAGTACCATTATATCTTACATTAAGCGAATACTGTATCAGATCCAAAAACGATGTGAACTGGCTAAAAACTATTCCTTTTGCAGAACCGTCCCTTTCAAACATGTCGCTAATTTCTTCCTTCTACATTCAATAAAAGTAAAAATGAGCTACTTCTGAAGAATTTAGAGCGGTTCACAGAGAAAGAAAATACAAGATCATGAGCTCACACCCCTTGCTCTCCATAAGACAAAGAAGAAAAGCAAACTGAGGAGAATATGATGAATGCAATTGCATACCAAAGCTTCTATTTTAGTGCTCGTCTTGTATTTATCTAGCTGAATTTTGTTCAATATACTTGAAGACCTAAACCCTTTGACAGTAGGTTTAGAACTAGAATCTCCCTTATCTTTATTTCCAGTGAAGTCAAATGTGAGGGGTTTGGTACATGAAGGGCATGGCATTTCCCTCGCATCTTCAGCTAAATATATCATACACGCCTATGCTATACTAGATGTACTTTTGATAAAATCTCTATGTCTATGCTGCTAGAAAGAGAGCATCCCAAATGTTCATCCGCTTCATGAGAACTGCAACAATTTTTCGAATTCCAAAGAGAGTAAATGGCATTTGAAGAGGGTACATACAATATATAATCAGGCTGGATTTCAGCAACTGAAAGGTGCTCGATGTTCTTAGACCTTGAACGGCCAGCACGAAAACAATTTAAGAAATGCAGAAAAGGAGAGAGCCATCAAAAATTGAACTTCAGCTGAGTAACATGTTTGGTATTCCTTTGTCCTCTCTCTTTTCCTATTTCTTGGTATGGGGGATGGGAGTGGGTAGAGGAGTGCAAACTCACTACTGGATCTTCCACTGCTTCCTGACATAAGTCACATGATTGTTCAACATCCAGCCACTTTATTGCCACTAGCCAATTCTTTTCTAGAGTACATCACAAGGTAAGGATGATCAGCTGGCTGCCGATTAAAGAAAAACACTGGTCAGACATTTTCTGCAATCAAATTTGGCTGATGACCATAGTAAGACAAATATATGTATGGGAGGCAAATTCAGATGAAGCAAAAGAAAGGACAGTGTCGGTATTTGCGCTCATATATTAGAAGGGCAACAAAACTAGAAGCAGCCACTTCAAAATTTAGTTTACAGAAAAAAAAAAATTAGCACAAAATATTAGCTTTTGGATGAGAAAACAATTTAAGCAAATAGCTATGTTTAGTAACCTTTAGCAGTTGTCTGATAAGTGGGAATGCCCATCAACTAAGTTTTCCATAGTCAAATCTTTACTCCAACTTTACATATTTGAGCAAAATTTTGACAACAAACTATTTGTGATAACCCCCTTGACCAGATTGTATTAACTATTCATTATTATCTTCCAACTACACATCCAATCACCCCGTCGAAAACGATGTAATACTATAGTAATAAAAAAATACCAAAATAACAGAAGAAAAGTGATATAAACAGAAGATACAAAAAGAAGTTGCAGAACGCTCATGCCTATGCACACATAACAAATGTATTGTCAATTAAAAAGGACTATGGGAAAGAGCAGAAAATGAATTTTGCACGAAAATAAAATTGGATAAGGATTGTGTGACCAAATCATGAGGGTCATGAGTACGGCCAGGTCAAGAGAACCAAATTAGAAGGACATTAACCCCATGACGAGAGGAAGTTGTTGGAAAGGAAGGAAAACGAGAAGAAGTTGAAAGAAAAAGAATGAAGGTTAGGAAGCCTGTGTTCTTATCAATTTATATCCAAGGAGTAAAAAATATCATTTTCACTCTAACCAATTTAGAAAGTTTAGCACTGAAAACACCAAAAGTGAAGCAACAAGAGAGTCAATTAGAAAACAAAAACAAGAAGACGAAGGTTCAAGGTTTCACATATATAAAGCATCTATATAGAGAATTGTCTTGGTACCTGCCGTAGGGGTGTGATCATACCCAAAATGTGACCAAAGTTATTCATCAGATGTCCAATCTGGGCATATCTGCACCAACATAAATAATGCAGATGCAGTTAGAAATATAAATATCCTTGATTCCTTCTTATATTTTGGCAAGGTATGAATGACACATATGATTAAGAATATTATGGGAAGAAAGAGATGTATAAGATCTTAAGTTGAAAACAAAGAAACTAACACAAATCGGACCTTGGTGTTCCTTATCAGAAATAACCATTTCATTTTTAGAGTTAGTCTGAGAAATTGAGATCTTAACTTTCTCAACATTTTGGTCATTCCTTGTAGACATTAGCTGCTGCCTCAAATATCCATGTTAATCACCCAATGATTGGCAAGGAATCTCCTGTACCAAGGCATTTAAATAGACAAGTGGTAGATTGTTTTCTGGAATGGAATTAATCATAGTAGCAAACTGATTTTCCTTTAATGTATTAATTACTTCTTGATTAGCGATAACCATTTTAGAAGTTGTTGGTTTGATCTCACTACACAATATTATCCAAAAGAGCATCAAAAGTTTAGAGACATGGAACCTCCTTTGGAACAATTGCTCGAGCACTTGAGTTGGTAGTTTGACTGCCCACAATTTGTTGCATTGTGTTATGAATTGGTGAACAAATTCTAACACCTGGAGGCTTTTTCTTTGTCACCAAAATCCAATTTGAATTCTATACCGATTTCCTTTCAGTCACATTGTTAGATTGATGTACTTGTTGCCCAAAATTTTTGATAAACTGTGCCGCAACTAAATCTTGATCAAGTACACCAGCAGCAGTCAATCTAGCATGCTCTTCACCTACACTTTCACCCATTTTAGCAGCAATAGTAGCCAACTGATCCCTTTGGCGATTGATTCCTAGATTTGATACACAAACTGTGTCTCATGTAAGCTTGTTTTGCACATCCATAATACATGTAGAAGCAACAATATTCAAAATTAGAATGCTGCTCAAAATTTACCAACTAGTATGATTTCATTACCAGCTCTCTTTGCATCTAATATGTCCCTCGCATCGCCTTGATATTTTTCAAAATAAGTTCCAATTTTCAATGCTTCTTATTGATATTTTGTTTCATTCTTTATCAATAGCAATCGACACACTTTTTGTTTTATCGAAAAAAAGATTTTTTAAGGATTTTTGACTTTTTAGAGTCGCCACTTAATTTTGAAGAAAATTAAGAAAACTATTGCTTTCAAAAAAGACTTTAAAACAGAAAAATCTAATGAAAACATTTTTAAAGGGGTTCGGGGATTCATATTAACGTCTTAGGAAGGTTTTAAAAGCACCTAAGACGTTCCGCTAACTTATGGTTATCCAACAACTAACTATATTTGGCTAAAATTTAACATTTTGATAAAAATTTGTTCGGAAAGATAGTGAATTAAAATACTAACTTATTTATCTAAGTGAATTAATTGCAAAAAGTTATTAATTTTAAGTCGATAAAACATCTACGGCATTTGCGGGGCTTTGGATTTTTCTAACTTTTAAACTAAACGACAATTAAAGCAATTAAATATTGGAAAGAAAATAAAGAGAGAGGGAAAGAGACTTGGGTCCAAATCCGGATTTCTGTCCGCCTTGACCGGAATTTTGGACCCACCTGTTTTGGGTTTTTTTGACCCATTTTTGTACCTGTCCTAAACTAAGCAAATAATAAATATAAAATAAATACGAAAAGTAAAAGACGACAAGGGCTTATGCCCATTACAAATAAAAATGCAAGAAAAATAAAATAAAGGGTCTTCTAATCCAAATTCTTCGACTTCTTCAATCTTTTAAATCTTCGGGACCTGCCCGTCGAATTTGATCGGCTGACTTGGGAAAGAAAAAAAGGGTTGGGGCCTCCCGAAATGCAAGAGGAAATATGAGAGTCCATGAAGAACTCGAACAATTATCACATGCAAAGAAAAGGAAAACAAAATAAGAAACTGCCACATTGAACATGGCTACATTCATCTTTCAACCGATTAAGTTAATAGACACAGACACGAAGAGAAAAAAAAATAATCAATCGCAGGTAAAATAAAAAATAAATGTCATAATGACAACCATAATAAGACAAATAAACCAACACTGGCAACAAGCTGTAATATTGCACAGAGAACAACAAAGGTTTAATCTCAAAAACAAAAGCAACTGCTTATAATTGAAACATGACTCTTAACCCACATAAAATTCAATTATTGTAGAAATCCTAGGCCAAAACACAATAGACAATCTTGAATTATATCTCGCTAATAAGCACTCACAACACGATGAATGATCCAAATACGAAGCATAATATCTAGAAAACATGCCCACAATATAGCTAACATTTCTCGACCCACGACTATTTAGCAGGTGGCATGACAAATTAGAGCAAAAGAGGCGATTTATCCCAAATTATCTCTCAAACAAACATCACGAGCTTTATTAAAACGATTGAATATCAAACTTGAAAATGTCGAATGTACCATAAAAGAAAAGGGAGTCCAACATCAAAATCATAATCTAAGAAATCAATACGTTTGTATTGGAGTCAAGATACAGTAAGTTTAAAACAAACTAAGCTATCTTGACGAAACATTGGTTCCAAAACACATCCTTAAAGCAATGACATCCCATTTAAAATAAGGGAAAACAATCTATACCAAACATATAGAAACTCTTACTAAATGAATCAAAGTCGAGACTGGGAGCAGCTCCAGAGCTCAGAAGCCTAAAATTTAGTCATAGGGCCTAAAATTTAGACATAGGCTAAATGCACTTAATAACATTAGTGGAAATCACCAGCATATGCATTTCTTATCAAGGAAATGAAATGACAACAACAAATGAAAAGAGCAGTTTAACCCTGGCAGATTCGTAAAATAAGGAAAGAGAAAGAAAAACCACATGCCTGTTATACACCACACATACAGTAAAGAAGTCAGACTTTACGACCTAGCAGAGTTTAAGACAATAATCGCAATTATACAGTTCTACTAGAAAAACAAACCAAACTCTGAATATTAACACACCAAGATACGCATAGAATTAGGACGAAGTATTGAAAGCATTTAAGGAGAGTCAGGTAGAGCTTCAGTAATGAAGGTCGATTCATTTATTAAACAGGGTCATCAAAATCTCCAACAAACGAACGCCAAAACCACAACACTCAAAATGGAGAACTAGCCGTGCTACTGATTAATCAATCGAGAATAAGTCAAAACTATCTAAATATTCTGATAATTTAAGACTCACAATGAAGGAGAAAACCAAGGAGAACCATAAACATATAAAATCAACGCTGGCACCCAGATGAATTATGAGACCACTTAAAATAGGATTAAGACTGAAAATGCTATTCCCAGAAAGAGATAAACCACAACGGAGTCAAGAAAAGTATTCCCTAAGCATCTCAGCATATCACATATAGCACTTCATCATTATCGATTCAAAATGAATGAAGGAAGAGCAGAAGGACGAAAGGGAACGAACCTCTTTTGGAGCAGCGAACTCTAGACAAACGAGTCAAACGACACTGAACTTCCACCACTGAAGTGAGACCCCAACAGACTCCGATGAAGAAAACTTCGGAGAGGAGTTTTGAAACTCGGAATTTCCAAAAAAAAACTCTACAACTATAGATACCCGCTTTTTTTTTTTGTTTTACGAATCTATTCTTATATATAATCTTAAACGTTGTTTCTCCGGAAAAAGAAAACTGAGGGAAGATAAAACTCAAACAAGAATAAAATTTAGGCTCTGTGAACCATTTCCAACCTTTCTCTGTGCTCCAAATTATCTCTCTCTCCCAGAAAAAAAAATCCCCTTCTTCGGAAAATCGAAGAGAATATATATAGAGGGAGATTTAGGGTTCCGAATTTTTTGTCAAATCCCCAATCAACCCTCCAGTTCAATTAAATTTGAAAATAAAAAAAAACCTAGCCTCAATTCGGAATCAACCTCTTTTGCTGAAAAATTTCAACAAATTCCCCAAAGGGAAAGGGGAACGGACGAACTTGATTGCCTTGGCTGTCCTTGTATGAAACGTGGCACGATCTCGCTCTAGGGAGGACGATTCCGCGTGCTGCGAGGACGAAATCACAGGTCTGTCAAGGGCAAAGCATCTTGCAGGAGAGTACAAGCTGCAGAAAAGGGACGTTACGAGTCGCCTTCCGTCCATCTCCGTTTGCTCGATAACGCGTGAGGGAGAACGGAGCGCGTACAAGGACGGAATCGAGTCCTTCACGCGTCTGACGTGTTATCCTCTCTGAATTTCTATTGACGCCGTTTACTTGTCGCTTCGCTCGACTCTTTTTCTGGGATCTTTGGTGAAGGAAGAAGAGGTTGGGTCGGGTCAATAGCAAAAGGTGTGGGCTGAAAATTGAAGAGTGGGCTGGGTCAAAAGGTTTCATGGAAATTGTTGGGCTGACTTTAACTTTTGCTGCTGATTTGGGAATTGACTAATAAGTAGCCCCCAAAGAAAAATGGTCTTTTAGAATATTTACCAATTTGGCCGACTTGTAGTTGGTCAACCAAATTAGGATTTTAGAAGGAGACGAATTAATATAATTAATTAACGAGCTTCTTAAGATTAATAAAATAAAATAATTGTAAAAATAGTGATTTTTTTTTAAAAAGAAAATAACCATAATTTAAACTAAACCCATTTAATAGAATCCTTACTAACAATTAAACTATTTTTGAGATGGTTTTTGAATAATCATAAAAATATATTAATTATATACGTAATTAAGTAAAATATATACATATTATTTAAACATTATAAGAAATGGCACGACTATTCAAAATAATGCAAAATTTATATTTTTTCTTAAAATTTATAAAACTAATTATTTTAAAGTATTTTGGAAATTTAAGAAGCTCATGAATTAATTCCTACCGGGGAGGGTCAAAATTGAGATGTCAACAACTGTCCCTCATTTTACTTGGATTGATGCAAGAAGTCTGAGGAAAATGAAATTGACCAATCCAATTTTGACCGACCATAAATTCATCTCCGGTAGAATTTGGTACGGACTTTAGGAATTATGGCCGAACCCCAAAATGGGTCTCCTACATATCTCAGGCTATATGAGAATTCAGGCCACTTGTAGTTCGATACGCTTGATTTAACGCACGATTTTGAAAGAGATCAAAAGTCATCTCGATACCGGATTATGAAGGTACCGAAATGCTCAAGAATTTGATTCGAGAACGAATGTTGGAATACAGTCGAGTTTTCGACATCGAGCTCGCCTACATATCCCCTAAACATAGGAATCAGGCTGTTTGTAGTTCGACTCGATCGGTTGAAAAGGAAATCTATTATGCTAGATAACCTTTGGCTCTAGACAAGTGACAAAATTAAACGAGTATGAAAAAGAGGCTTGTAACCTCTTAGCCATGAGTGTGGCGCGCTTCACACTTATAGTTAAGAACTTACACGGACATAATTTCCAAAGCTCTTGGCGCATTATCACTCAGATTGGAAACTTGCTTCCGGTAGACGCCCAAATTTCCGGATGCGAAACCGAAACTCACAAGAACCAAAAAAGAAAAACCCACATGCCTTCCGATAGGGGTGTGGTTTGATTGTGGTGGAAGCCGCTCCTCTGCTCGCGTCCTAAGAGTTTGACAATCCTCTTTGGACTATGTCCCAGTTCGCTGCTAAGAAAAAGTTCCACGTTGTGCTGCATCCTTGTTGATGTCGTCCGCACCTGTGGTTTGTTCTTGGAGAATTCATCCTTTCGGATGCTCTCGACAAAGACTGAGATAAAACTCGTCAGCATAAAAAATGCAATTTAAATGGGAGATAGTGTCTTTTACCGTGTTGACACTTAGTTGTTCTCCTTCTTCATTTGACGTCAACTCGATCGGTTTGACGTAAAGCAAATAAAGCTTATGTCTTACGCTTGCGATATAATCTTCATTGTACATCTTGATTTGATGTCAAAATAAGTAAATTCTGATGCGGTGTTAATATTTCTTCGTTGTCACCATCGTAGTGCATGATTTCTTGCGGTGTATGCATATCTTCTCGTGGTGTATAAATTCCTCAAGGTATGAAATCTTCTTGCGATGCATAAATTTCTGCGAGGCGTGAAGTCTTCTCGCGACGCATAAATTTCGCAAAGTATGGAATATTCTTGCGATGTATAAAATTTTGCGAGGGATGAAATCTTCTCGCGATGCATAAATTCCGCAAGGTATGAAATCTTCTTGCGATGTATAAAATTTTGCGAGGGATGAAATCTTCTCGCGATGCATAAATTCCGCAAGGTATGAAATCTTCTTGCGATGTATAAAATTTTGCGAGGGATGGAATCTTCTCAATGCATAAATTCCGCAAGGTATGAAATCTTCTTGCGATGTAGAAAATTTCTGTGAGGCATGAAATCTTCTTGCGATGATTGGATATTGACTCGCGATGCATGATCTTCCGCGATGCATGAATATTGACTCGCGATGCATGTTCTTCCGCGATGCATGAATATTGACTCGCGATGCATGTTCTTTCGCGATGCATGAATATTGACTCGCGATGCTTGTTCTTTCGCGATGCATGAATATTGACTCGCGAGGCATGATCTTCCGCAATAAATGAATATTGACTCGCGATGCATGTTCTTCCGCGATGCATGAATATTGACTCGCGATGCATGAATATTGACTCGCGATGCATGTTCTTCCGCGATGCATGAATATTGACTCGCGATGCATGTTCTTCCTCTATGCGTGAATATCCTCCTGGATTAAATCTTGATGTCATCCTTGATACCAAATGAAGATAGTGCTTGAATCGAGCAACATAGCGATCTTCTGAGTGCCTTCTGGATAATCATGTCGTCTTAATTGACGATAATGGTAAAATGACTTCCGGATAGTATATCGTCTTGATCGACAATAAAATAAATGACCCTTCCGGGTAATGTATAATATCATATCTGACATTATAATGCATACGACATCCTTTACGAAAACCGTAAACTCTTTCTTGAGATTTTCGCTTGATTCACCTTCGAATTTAGCTGGACGTTTCCTTGCAAACTTCATGTTGTTGAGAATTGACTGAAATAAACAAATCATATTCCCATGTCTCTGGTATAAGCAATATAAATAATTCCTGCGTCTACAAGAATATCGCTAAATTCTGGGAAAACTTTTCTCCTCCCTTGACTTCTACATATTCATATATCGGAGGAATCTGCTGATATCAAAGCAAAGATATAAACCTACATCCACAGAAAAACTGTTAGTTTTTAAACGAACTGATCTGTGTCGATTCTTCAATCGTCCGCTCCTCGTCCTGCTATCTCTGGTTGTTTTCCAGATCTCCCGACTCTTGATAGACAAGACATAATATTTATGCCAAAACAAATAAAACATAAAAAGAAAAACAATTTAAGAAAATAAATTTTCGAGAAGTAATATTTTGAAAAGGGTCACTGCCAAATGTCATGTCATGTCAGGCTTAGCGAACTTCTTTGAGTTTGGGTGTTTGGAGGTTTACTCGCTGGGGAGTATTCACAATCATTCCAGACTGTCGATAAACCTATGTTGAAATTTTGAGGCCATCCTCAAAATTTCTGTCCCAGTTATAAGTTATGGCTTATCTTCAATTGTCGGTAAGTAAATCATGGAATTTTCGAGGTCCTCTCGAAAATTCTGTCCCAGTGGCAATTTGAAGTATTTTCAGTCTTGGCTTGCTGAGGAAAAATCTTCTTCTTGAGAATTTTTGAGACCCTTTCAAAAATTCTGTCCCAGTTTCTATTGTAAAGAGGAATAGAAATCTTACGGGAGATATGACCGAACCCTTGTGGCGCCTACGTATCCCGTTGAGGCAGGAATCAAGTCAAACGTAGTTCCCCTCAAGGCTAACAATAGAAGAAATTTACAAAGAAATCGACCGAGGCCGACATAGGCCGCCTACGTATCTCATTCTTGAGAATTCAGGTCGAACGTAGTTCAAATACAAGGAAATATTTAAAAGGGAATAAAGGGGTGACCGAGGCCGACATAGGCCGCCTACGTATCTCATTCTTGAGAATTCAGGTCAGACGTAGTTCATTACAAGGAAATATTTAAAAGGGAATAAAGGGGTGACCGAGGCCGACATAGGCCGCCTACGTATCTCATTCTTGAGAATTCAGGTCAGACGTAGTTCATTACAAGGAAATATTTAAAAGGGAATAAAGGGGTGACCGAGGCCGACATAGGCCGCCTACGTATCTCATTCTTGAGAATTCAGGTCAGACGTAGTTCATTACAAGAGGGATAAAATTTTAAAATAAAGCAAATACAAGCAAATGAACAATTACAAGAAAATAGTAGAAACGCAAACCAAATCTTCACACATAGTACCTCTTGACAGCATCTGAGTTGATCGGTTTTGGCCACGCGGTCCATCCATCTCCGACAGGACCAACGCACCTCCAGATAATACTTTACGAACCACGTAGGGTCCTTGCCAATTTGGTGCAAATTTTCCTTTGTACTCGTCTTGATGAGGAAAAATGCGCTTGAGGACCCATTGCCGATTTCAAAAATTCTGGCTCTCACTTTCTTGTGAAAAGCGCGAATCATTCTTTGTCGATACAACTGACCATGACAAACGGCAACCATTCTTTTTCCTCGATCAAAGTTAACTGATCAATTCTCTTGGTAACCCATTCAACATTACTTAGCTCGGCTTCTTGGATAATTCTCAAGGAGGGTATCTCAACTTCGGCGGGTATGACTGCTTCCGTTCCGTACACTAACAAGTAGGGAGTAGCTCCAGTCGACGTTCTGACAGTCGTTCGATAACCCAATAAAGCATATGGCAACATCTCATGCCAACCTCGGTGATTGTCAATCATTTTCCTCAGGATCTTCTTGATATTCTTATTGGCGCTTCTACGGCTCCATTCATTTGCGGACGATAAGCGGTCGAGTTTCGGTGAGTAATCTTAAACTGTTCACATATCTCTCTCATCAAGTGACTATTGAGATTTGCACCGTTATCAGTAATGATGGATTCTGGCACTCCAAACATGCATATTAGATTGTTGCGAACAAAATCAGCTACAACTTTCTTGGTGACCGACTTGTACGAAGCTGCTTCCACCCACTTAGTGAAATAAATCAATGGCAACCAAAATAAATCTGTGTCCATTAGAGGCGGCTGGCTCTATCGGACCGATACATCCATGCCCCAAGCTACAAACGGCAAGGTGAACTCATAGCATTAAGTTCGTGAGGCGGCACTCGTATCAAATCACCATCACTTGACATTTATGACACTTCTGCACAAACTTGCAACAATCATTCTCCATAGTCATCCAGAAATAACCGCTCGAAGGATTTTTCGTGCTAAAGTGAGCCATTCATATGCGTTCCACAACACTCCGGCATGTATTTGTTCAATAAGCTTCCAGGCTTCAACAGCATCGACACATCTTAGAGACTCAAATCTGGAGTTCTCTTATAAAGGACTTCTCCACTTAGAAAGAAATTGAGAGCCATGCGGCGTATCGACTTCCTTTGGTTGGATGCAGCATCTTCTGGATAAATACCAGACTCCAAATATTTCTTTATATCGAAATACCATGGTAAACCGTCAGGTTCTGCCTCAACATGTGAACAATGAACTGGATGTTCTCTCAACTCTATATCCAGTGGATCAATATAGTCAGTATCCGGAATGTTTAATCATTGAAGCGATGGTGGCAAGAGCATCGGCCAACTCATTTTGTATCCTGGGAGTATGTCTAAACTCGATCTTACGAAATCTCTTGCATAACTTCTGTACATACTGTACGTAAGGTATGATCTTCGGGTTTTTCACAGCCCATTCTCCTTGAACTTGATGAATCAACAGGTCTGAATCTCCAATGACGAGCAACTCGTAGACATTCATGTCGATGGCCATTTTCAAACCAAGAACACAAGCTTCATATTCGGCCATGTTGTTCGTGCAATTAAATCGGAGCTTAGCTGCCATGGGATAGTGTTGACCAGATTCTGACACTAGAACCGCCCAATACCTTTTCCCTGGTGATTGCTGCTCCATCAAAGAATAATCTCCAACAGGATATGCTTCAGAAATATCTTCACCTACAAATGATACTTCTTCATCATGAAAATAAGTCTTGAGCGGTTCATATTCTTCGTCAACAGGATTCTCTGCAAGATGATCAGCCAAGGCCTGTGCCTTTATCGCCTTTTGAGTCACATACACAATATCAAATTCACTCAACAACATTTGCCATTTAGCTAATTTTCCGGTTGGCATCGCTTTCTGGAAAATATACTTCAACGGGTCCATTCTGGAAATGAGATATGTAGTGTAGAAGACAAGTATGCCTCAATTTCTGAGCAAGCCAAGTCAAAGCGCAACATGTTCTCTCCAACAGAGTGTAACGAGACTCATATGGGGTAACTTTTTGCTTATGTAATAGATAGCTCTTTCCTTTTCCCTGTCTCGTCGTGTTGACCGAGCACGCATCCGAATGCACTATCTGATACGGACAAATATAGCAACAAAGGACTTCCTTCTCGCGGAGGACCAATACTGGCGGATTTGAAAAATAATTCTTGATTGCATCAAAAGCAGTCTGACACTCTTTAGTCACTTCGTCGGAGCGTCTTTCTTTAACAGCTTGAAGATAGGCTCACACACCACGGTTGATTGAGCTATGAATCGACTTATGTAGTTCACTACCTAAGAACTCATCACTATTTTCTCGTCTTCGGCGGAGGTAACTCTTGAATTGCTTTAATCTTAGAAGGATCGAGCTCGATACCCTTCTGCTGACTATACCCAACAACTTGCCGGCTGGACTCAAAGCACATTTGGCGGGATTTAATTCAAGTTGTAACGACGCAAACGATCAAAGAACTTCTTCAAATGCATCAAGTGGTCCGAACTCTCGGGGACTTGATTATGACGTCATCCATATACCTCAATCTCCTTATGAATCATGTCATGAATATGGTCGTCATAGCCCTCATATAGGTAGCACAGCATTCTTGAGGCCAAATGGCATCACTCTGTAGTGATATACACCCACGGTGTAATAAAAGTTGTCTTTTCTGCTTCTTCATCCATCAAAATCTGATGATAACCTGCATAACAATCCACAAATGACTGCATTCATGTTTGGCACAGTTGTCAATCAAATATGAATAATTTTGGCAACGGAAAATTATCTTGGGCTAGCTTTGTTGAGATCTCTGTAGTCGACACAAATTCTGATTTTTCCCATCTTTTTTGGCGACCGGAACAACGTTGGCCAACCATGTTGGGTATTGAGTCACTTCTACTAGCCGAGACTCAATTGCTTGGTGATTCTCTTCTTTAATCTTTAAACTCAACTCAGGCTTGAACTTCCGAGTTTTTTGCTTCACCGGCTCAAACCCTGGATTAATCGGTAATTTGTGAGACACACATCGGTACTCAACCCTTGCATGTCACTGACTTCCCAAACGACACATCAATGTACTCTCAAGCAAGTGAATCAGTCTTTCCTTTGATCCTCACTCAGTGAATACTGATTTTAACCTCTTTGACACACTCTTGGTTGCCCAGGTTTACCGTTTCAGTTTCTTTCTAATTTGGTTTATACTGATTTTCAAACTGACGAAATTCCTTGGCAACATACTCTGGTTCTCACTTTCCTCTCCGTAATCATCAACCTCTCATCACCTGCCTCATTTTGTTCATTCAGCTGTGACATGACATGACATTGGCAGGTTTAAAATTTACCTTACTGAAACATAAATAAACGAAGTTAGAAAATCAAGCATGACAGATGATTAAATAAACCAATTAAAAAATAAAAGAGGCTTTCATAAAAATTGAAAAACAATGCAACTTTGGCCATGGAGAGCCATATTGCCTTTTGAATATCACGACGGGAATTTAAAGTTCAAATAGTTAAAATGCAAAATGGCGGTCTCGGCCTCTTCCGGACTACCACCGATTAAAACATGCATAAAATCGATGCCTTCTACAGGGTTCGGGAGACAGGATGGGCGTGGAGGTCCAGTTCTGCAGCGTCTCTCCGGGCTCAGCATCACGGAATCCTGTCAGCTCGACCTCTTCTTCAATAATAGCATCTATCTCTTCAAAAAGGCACAGATTCCTTCCCAGGTTCTCCCTCTCTGCATGCTCACGAACTGGGAATGATTGATATAGATGAGGGATTGGTTTAGCTAATGCTTGATCATTCTTCTTTTTTCAGCTTCAATCATCATCTGTGGGACGTACCCAAACCATATCTAGCTCCTTTGACGGGGACCGGAACAGGCTCAATAATTCCTTGGGAATTTTCTTCCAATCCAACACCTGGTTCAAAACCATTCTGCAGCATCACAGTGGCTATCATCTTACAC
>JAJJBR010000748.1:0-45212 GCA_022817965.1 Solanum lycopersicoides
ATCTACTTATTTTCCTGAAAAACATTTTCTAGAAAACACATTTTCCTATAGAAACATTTTCCTTCATACCAAATACACCCTTAGTGTAGTATTGTAGTTGTTAAAAATAGTGTTAATGCAGAAGCTCAACTTATTATTGTTAAGTTTTTTTTTAATTGTCTTTGGTTATATACTTGTATAAATATTACTTAAAGATTTTTACTTCTGAATATCGTATTATTTATTTTAAATTGTAATATTAATATATTAAATAATACTTTTTTTATTTTAAATTAATTGAATTGTTGAGCTGTTTCACACACTTAAGAAAAAAAGATTAAAACATAAATTAGTCATAACTTTATATTTTTATTCTTATTAATTATTATTAAATTTATAATTAAAATAACTAAATATTAATTAATAACTAATTTTAATAAAAGATAAAATTAAAAGAATATTTTTAAAATAATTTTGAAAATTAAATAATTAAATTAATTTTAAAAATGAAAAATATATTTTTAATTAATATGAAATAGAGGGAGTATGAATACTTAATAAAATGAAAATTATATATGTCAATAACTACGAAGGGTAATTGTACACACTTTGGGCCGTGTTGTGTGGGCGAAAAAGTGAGTTTATTTAGCTGCTCTTGCAGTACTTGGGCCGACTTCATTGAACGACCACCGGTTGCCACTCTCCTCCGCCGCGAACTTGCTGCATCCGTCTCTTTCTCCGGTGAACTCCTCCCGGTGTCTTATTTTTCCGGCATAGTTCTATTTCAGGTTCTTCTCTTCCTCCTTTTTGTGTAATTGTTATGAAGACCTCTCTTGAAAAGGAACCCTAATTTTGCTAGGATCTCGCGTTCTGGTTTGCAGCTTTGTTAAGTAGAAATTCGCTATGAATAACAATAATCCAGTTAAGAATGTTAGTTTAGGAACCTCAGTTCCAATGCAAATTCCTCAATCTATGCCGATAAACCATAATCAACCAGCTGTTCGTCACTTTTCCCAGTCACCAGCACAAAGGGGTTCACATTTCCCTGGCCATTTTCAGTTATCTGAATCACGATCTCATGCCCCATTTCAAGGTCAAGCTCAGGCCTTTAGCCATTTCATCACTTCAGGGGTTAATACCAATGCTGGTGTCTCATCCCCTGCTGCTTCTACACCTAATACAGCTTCTGGGGGTGCTAGAAAAGTGCTCCATAGACCACCTTCTCGGACTGGTGGTTCATCTAACCATGGTCAAGCAACTGCTTCTCCTTTAAAGACAATGGAATTAACCCCTGCTGTGCGTAGGAAAAAGCGAAAAGTTTCTGACAGGTTTATACCGGATAAGGTGGCTGCGAGTTTGCCCGAGTCAGCACTTTACTCTCAGTTGCTTGAATTCGAGGGTCGTGTAGATGCTCTTCTTTCTAGAAAGAAGATTGACATGTTGGAATCCCTTAAGAGTCCTCCGCGTTTCCAGAGAACTCTCAGAATTTATGTATTCAATACTTTTGCGAATCAGACACCAGCTAATCCGGACAGCAATTCTGCTGAGCCAGCTTCATGGTCTCTTAAGATTATCGGAAGGATCTTGGGGGGTGGGTCGGGTTCTCAAGCATCTGAAAGGGAGCAGAAATTGGGTGTTGCTTGCCCCAAGTTTTCATCTTTCTTCAAGAAAGTTACTGTTTACTTGGATCAAAGTCTATATCCTGAAAACCATGTAATTTTGTGGGATAGTTCTCGATCACCAGCTCTTCACGAGGGTTTTGAGATTAAGAGGAAAGGGGATAAAGAGCTTACTGCAATCATCAGACTGGAGATGAATTATATGCCTGAGAAATTTAAACTATCGCCAGCATTGCAAGAACTTCTTGGCATTGAGGTTGAGACACGAGCTAAAGTTTTAGCTGCTCTTTGGTACTACATAAAAACTAAGAAGCTACAGATATCCCATGACACCTCCTCGTTCACTTGTGATCCTCCTCTAAGGAAGATTTTTGGAGAAGAAAAGTTGAAATTTTCCCTGGTTTCCCAAAAGATTAATCCGCATCTGACTGCTCCTCAACCTATTCACCTGGAGCACAGGATTAAGCTATCTGGAAGTAGCCCAGCTGGGAACACTTGTTATGATGTACTGGTTGATGTTCCCTTCACATCGCAGAAGGAATTGTCCACATTCTTATCTGATTTAGATATGAACAATGAGATTGATGCATACGATGAATCTATTTCCACCGCTCTAAAGAAAATCCATGAACATCAGAGAAGGCGAGCTTTCTTCCTGGGATTTAGTCAGTCACCTACCGATTTTGTTAATGCATTAGTTGCATCTCAAGCCAGGGATCTTAAGCTTGTTTCTGATGATTCGACCCGTGATTCAGAAATGGAGAGGCGTTCTGAATTCTACAATCAGCCTTGGTAAGCTTCTTTCCTAAGTATCCTATGTATTGATTAGTTGGGCTTTAACTTCTATGTGTTCAGTGTTCACAATGATGTATAATGATCTTCTTTTTGTTCAATATTATGGTCACTATATCCTCCAAAAGGAAAAAAAAATATAGAGAAATGACATAAAGTAACACCTTAAGTTGTCTCAAAATTTTAAAACGACACATTAACTATGCGGTCAACCTATGTCCCCAAAAAAGTATTAAATACCGTTGTAAAAGACCATTTTGACCCATTTTCTCATCAATCCTAGAATTTGAATGCACGTGTGATGCACACCTAATACTTAAACACAGGTTTAACCCGACCCGAAACGTTGAGCTTGGAATTTCAGTAGTATGAACTTGATTCAAACTTCCATTGTCTTCAATGTCATGAACCTGATGGTCTATTTTCAAAGGTCTTGAATACTTTTGTGGGGTAATAGGATGCCCGCATGGTTAAGGTGTCTTTTTGAAAATTCGAGACAACTTCATGCGTCACTTTATGTCTTTTCTCAATAATAATAATAATAATGTTATCATGTTATCTTAATGCTGGGAACATCTCTGATCTAACAGATGAAGATCTTTTAATCAGAATGCAGCCGGCTGAAACATGATCTCCATCTAATCACAATCATTATAATTTATTGAACTTGTGTCTTCTTTGATCTGTCTAAGATAATCTATATCTATCTGTACCTCACAAGCTTTTCAGATCATCTAATCTACTTTCTGTGAAACTTATAGGACTGAAGACGCTGTCGTGCGCTACTTGAACCGCAACCATGCTTCTGGTGCTGACCATTCTGCTAGAAAATAGGACTTGTCGGGCCATTTTTTGGACAAAGGATGTCCGACATAAACTAGGGTATCTTATGTAGAAGCATTCTAATAATCTACTTCTGCTGATAGCGAAATAGCTTATTGTATTGTATTGCAGCAGGGCTTGAATGTTTGGGATTTGCCAATTGCACCCTATGAAAAGGATAAAGAGGAATGAACTTTTGCGATGCAAATGGTTACTTCTTCTTTTCTTTTTCGAAACTGGTAAGATTCCTACTAGGGTTACTATCTGGTGTCGTTGTAATTATGTTGGAAATGGCCCCAAATGCTTTGGTTGTTAATGGCTGGAGTAGAATTCACAGCTACTCAGCATTTTCTAGATATCCATTATTGACTTTATGGTGATTCATTAGATGTATGCTGGAATAGAAAATTGCTCATAACAAGAGCTCACTACCAAGACAAACTGTGTAGGCATATAAATGTTTTTTTATCCTTTTGTAACCAGAAATTGTTTTTACTGAGCCAAAGTGAAATCTCCTTTCAATGGGTGGACAACCAATTGGCTTTCAATTTGATTCGAGCTTCAAATTTGCCTTGAAGGTCCATGCGCTTTACACATTTCATAAAGAAGTTTGATTGCCAGTGTCATAATCCAACGGACCAAGTTCTAGTAAAAATAAAATTTATTTGTATAGGGTATCTACGTCCCACAATGGTGATTGAGTTGGTTGAGTAGGGATATTGGGGGTCTTAGGTTCGAAATTTATTGCATGCTCTTTCGGTTGAAATGATCACACAAGACTTGTCTAGTGCAGTTTATCTTTTCTGTTTTGTTTGTTGGCTATTACACTAGAGTGAGATTTTCCATGCGCAAACTTCAATAATCCATAGACATTGTACTTATTCCATTGAGATGTATGTTTAGCATTAATGTGACTGAATTTTAATATTAGAGCGAAGTCATAATTTGAACTTTATGAATAAGAATATCTTATGTTAATATTGAATTTTGAAACTTCTATATGTGAATCTTTCTTTATAAAAATACAATTTGGACTAAGAATAACTTCATTTTGGTGAAATTCGTAATTAATTATTTAGCTCTGCAATTATTTATTAACAAATGAGTTTCTTTTATATTTCCCCCTTCCAAACCCACCTCATCAAGGGTGTCAATAGTATTTCCTCAATTCTGCCCTTTCCAGTCACTCGAACCTCCAAACCACATGCTTCAACCAAATCAAATTAGTGTATCTCATACATTAGATTAGTGTATCATGTATAAAATATATTTTGTGCATCAAATTAATGTATCTCACTCATCAAACTAATGTATCTCGCGTATCAGATTAATGTATCATGTATAAAAATATCTCGTGCATCAGATTAGTGTATCTCGAGCATCAAGTTAATGTATCTCACATATTAGATTTAATGTATCTATTTTAAGAATTTTTTATAATTATAAAGTTTTAAGTGAAAAAGTAAGTGATTTCTGTAATTTGCCCATAATTAATTACTTATGCATTTGTATTTGTTTATTTTTCTCAAATAAAATTTGCGTTTCACGTGCCTTCCGTCATCCCTCTAATCTTTTCAGTTTTCGTATTAAGCGAAAGCCAAACCGATAAGAAAGATATTTTTACGGTCACATTCTATCTTTCAGCAAACAAAATCTTCTTCTTCCCCTTTATCTCTCTCTCTCTGCTAAATACACTCTCCATTTCCATCTCCTCCTCCTCCTTAAACCCTCAGCAGTTGCCGGAGCAAATAGGCTCTCGAATTCCCTCATATATTTCTCTGTTACCTATAAACAGCCATTCCTATACCTTCAACAGTAGTTAGGAGTAGCCAGTGCCGGAGCATTCATCCAAATGGCCGCCGCTTTCAGTGCTATTTCACTCTGTCCGTACAAACTATGTCATCAGCTAAACCCTAGAAAACATTTTATTTCTTGCTATACTCCATCTACTTCTTCTATAGGTACGTGGCGTTTTTACTTTGCCTTCCTTTTTTTTTTTTTTTTGGTTTGTTTTCGAATTGAAGCAATGAATAATGATAAGAGTGAAGTAATGGAATGAGAAGTTTTGGAGTATTAGAAAGTAATTTGTTCACTTTGATGAAACAGTGATTTCCCAGAACTACGAAGGAAATGAAGTAATAGCAATTTAAATGCTTAGCTATTTTTAGTGGGTAGATTGTTGCCTCTTATATATAATAAACATTATTGAATTGGTTCCAGTTTCTGGTTGCAGTTCGTATTGTGTTTGAGATTGACTTAAATCACTGTAATGTTATCCTTGATTTTCACAGTATGCCATGAAGTCCCTTATTGCTATAGTTGGTTTTGTTGTTAAAGTCAGTAGATGTATCATTGATTATGAATACACTTACGAACATATATTGTATCTTTTCTTGCATTACCTGTGAGTAAATTGTTTGTTTACGTGTATGTAAGAGTCACACACACACACACTGTGAGCAGTATTAATGTAAAATGGTTTAGCTCGGAGATGTTCCTTGCTTCTTAGTTGTTACATCCCATAGCTTTCTTGAAGCTGCTGTTGGGAAGAACTTTGTTGAAAGTTGGTTATTCTATTTATTGCTGAAAGTTGGTGTCGTTTCAGGCGTACGTGGATCAAAAGGTCCTCGTAAAAGACCCGATAAATTGGAGGGTGCTGGAAGAAGCATTGATGATTCTGTCCAACGAAGGATGGAACAATTCTATGAAGGGTCTGATGGCCCACCTCTACGTGTTCTTCCTATTGGTGGTCTGGGAGAAATTGGGATGAATTGCATGCTTGTTGGAAATTATGATCGTTATATTCTTATTGATGCTGGAATAATGTTTCCAGGGTAGGTGTTACAAACTGGCCATTCGCGCAACTTTTTAACAATGAAATTGCTGTGTAGAAACTTTTGCAGAATCTCCCTTTAATGAATCTTTTTTGATTACTCTTTCTGTTTTAGTCATTAATCTAATGGTGGAGGTCCAGGGGTCCTATCATCTTTTCCTACTGAAAGCTCCTCTAAACTTTTATATATAAGTTAAAAGTTCCTACTGGGAATGATAAGTTATCTAAAGAATTTCTTTCCCTAGATGGTACTAGCTGTGTTAGGCTTTGAATTTAGTTACATTGTCCATATTTCTTTGTCATGGACTGACTTGGGATCTTATTGGATGCCCTCTCCAGCTATGATGAGCCTGGTGTCCAGAAGATTATTCCTGATACAACATTTATTAAGAAATGGAGCCACAAAATTGAAGCAGTTGTCATAACCCATGGACATGAAGACCACATTGGTGCGCTGCCGTGGGTAAAGTTTCTATTCTAATCTATTCATATTTTTATGTGTACTGATGGAAATATATTTGCATATTCGGTTCAGGGACAATGTACTCACACACTGGATCTAATTTAGAGAATCATACTTCTAACATTTTCTAAGCAACTAGTATTGTCATACAGAACTTATCCTGCTGTCTATAGGTCATGTTTCTGAGGTCCTTTATTTGATAGATTCAGTAGAATTTTCTCATCCTTACCATGCCAAGCCCCTTTATGGATTGTTTGGTGTTACCCTTTTCTGATGCATGGAGTGTATTTCTTGGTGTTCCAGTTCCTCTTGTTTAATTGCCAAATATGCTTGTGTGTATTTTGCTCAGTTTATGTTGCCTTGACATCTGTTATCGTAACAGGTAATTCCTGCTCTGGATTCTCATACACCGATTTTTGCATCGTCGTTTACAATGGAGGTTTGTTAAGATCCTATGAGTTTTTTTCACTGCTTTTGGTTATATAGTAATCCTATGTTCACAAGGATATGTGGTATTTTGAAGCCTAAATTCATAAAACCATTATCTGCCTTCTATCTCAAAAGAAGAAAAGGAGAAGATCTCAAATTGAAGTGGAAACCTTTTCTTTGAGAAATGGTTGAAAACATACTATAGCTGCTTATCCTTGAGATACAGTAACAGAACAAAAATTTGTCTTCTCTCTCCTACCAAGCAAAGGCAAATCTGAAATTACTTGATTTTTCGTTTTTTCAGTCTTGCATTCATTTGTCTTCCATTTTTTTTCCTTCTCAAAAAATAGAAAAAGTGAAATTCCTTCATCTATTGACTATTATATTTGTTATCCTTGGTCTCTCTCTCTACCTCTGGCTTTGTTTCGTCTTTCTTCAGCCGTCTGATCTTCTTCTTTGATATCCTTTCTTTTCTTTTCTCTTTTCTTCTTTTCCTTTTCTCCTTCCTATAAGTGGTTGGATGGATTTCTTATTGTTATTAAAATGGACAAGGTGAAGTGGTCCATTTCTAAAAATGAACAAGGTCTAGTCGTTGGTATACTATCTCATAGGCTCAGCCTGCAAAGCTTATTCAATTTTCTTGGAGTATGATCCAAAACCCACACACACAAATTGAGACACCAATACCTACTGGCTACTGTTGCATACTTATTTATTGGAACATCATGTTCTTTGCTGTTAACTTTTCAACAGTGTTACATGTCAATTTCTGTTGAACTAAGTATCTTTATTGTTTTGTAATCAGCTAATTAAGAAGCGACTGAAGGAGTTTGGGATATTTGTTCCATCTAGGCTTAAGGTATTTAAAACAAGAAGGAAATTTACGGCTGGGCCCTTTGAGGTAGAACCTATAACGGTTACCCATTCTATTCCAGATTGTAGTGGAATAGTATTACGCTGTTCTGATGGTACCATCCTCCATACAGGTGACTGGAAGGTATTACACTGTGTCCCCCTTATAAGTCATCCTTAAAAATGTTTAGATTTATGATCTGTATCTTACCCTATGAGTATTCGTTTTTGATTGGTAGCATTATGACTTATGAGTATTCTGTATTTTACAGATAGATGAGTCACCACTCGATGGGAAGGTTTTTGACCGCGAGGCCCTTGAGGAACTTTCAAAAGAAGGTGTTACTTTGGTACGGATAGTTCTTACTAAGGAATTTACCTTTTTTCAATTAAACGTATTACTTTTAGATTGACTCAGTTCAGCCTGTTGAAATAATGTGTGAAGTTGTACATATTGAGGGGCTTGAAGAGTGTAAGGTCGGCAAATGAATTACTATTTACTTTCTGTAGTAGTAAACTGCAACTGCTATTCAGTTATATGAAATGTACATCCTTATGATTTTGTGTGTTATTTTTGGATGATTTTAGGTTCTTTTATTGAGTGTATACATGCATATCTATGATGTATATTCTCCCACCGTGCTCTGAGCTCAGTCTCTCTCTCTCTCTCTCTTTACATGCAGATTTGCCTAAGTGTTGAAAAATCCTCTTGAATTAGATTAGCACCACAGTTTCGTAATTGTAACTTTTCTGTGCTATAAACAATACGTCTTATGTAGTTATTTAATATTTTGGTATATATACTTTGAACATGTGATGCATATAGCATTCCATGTCTCTTGATTGTACTCGTTCCTTGCTTCATAACTGGAAATTATTTCATAGCTTGCCTCAAATATAGTGTTACTTTCACCCCTTGTTACATTCTTGAGCTGCAATCTTCTCTCTTGTCGCTCATGCATAATTTGTTATGTCTTTCTTAACTATGTAAATGTTTGAGTTTATAAATTGCTTATTCTCAAGTTTGCACATGTACATTTTTTTGCATATGTTGTTGGATCTTTTTTTCCAGGGACAGCAGTGGATATCCAATTTATCTTTAATCCTATATCCCTATTTGCTTTATGTGCATACACATTTTTTCATCATTCTGTTAAGTTTAACTTCATGCACGAAAAAATGGAGGATATGTTTCTCATTGAAGCAAACCTAAAAGAAATTATTGATGAGTACTTTTTTTTTTCCAGATGATGAGCGATTCAACAAATGTCCTTTCCCCTGGAAGGACACTCAGTGAAACTGTAGTTGCAGATTCGTTGCTGAGGCGCATTTCAGCTGCCAAAGGAAGGGTTATCACTACCCAGTTTGCATCTAACATTCATCGTCTTGGCAGTGTGAAAGCTGCAGCTGACTTGACCGGCAGAAAGCTGGTATACAGTCTCTCATCTCTGTTTATTAAATCTTCTCCACATGTTCTCATGATCTTTTAGGGATCGTTTGGTAGGAAGTATTAGAGAAAATAGTCCAAGTATTAAGTGTGGTATTATTTAATTCTATGTTTGGTAGAAATTTTGAATCAATCCATGGATTAGTTATACACCCTACATGGTATTAGAGGGTGTATAACTAATACCTTCCATTTGGTGGTATTAATTTAATACCATGGGACTAATCTAGCTAAAGACAAAAATACCCCTCAAATCCTTTTAATCATTTTGTTTATTTTCTTGATTTTATATTTTATATTTATATTAATAAATTTATTTAAATAAATTAATTTGCAAATTTTATTATTTAGATATAACTTTTTGTTTCTAAAACATGAGTTATTTAATCTACTTATTATTAATATAAAATATGACAATCCGACTAATATGCTAATGTTGATGTATGAATTTAAGAACAATTCATAAGTTAAATATTGTCTCTTAACGGAAGTTCCTTAAACATTACACAAGTAGTCTAAAACAAGAGCATATACATATAAATAAAACATCTCGAGTATAAAAATAGTTTAATTAATTTTGCTATATCTATTGTTTATTTTTATTTTATTTTATGATAAAGAGTTTTTTTAAAAATTTATTGATACAAAACAAAGTTCAATAAATTTTCTCTATATATTATTATAGTTGTGTGACCTTTTGAGATATTAACTTTAATTTATAGATGACAATTATTTACTCTCAAATAATTTAAGTGAGAACGTAGTGAATATGATAATAAAGTTTTATTCTCCTATCTAGTTAAAAATGCTATGAAAAAATAATATTATCCGTCAATTATCTACCTTGACCCAATTACATGAAATACAAAAAACCCATAACAACTCAAGGGTATAATTGGAAATAATTTTTTTGTAGAGCTTTAAACCACACACAAAACTAGTTAAAAAACAATGAACCAAACACTTGATAATAATAATCCATGCATTACTAATCCCTGCATTACCAATCCCTGCATTACTAATCCCTGCATTATTGATGTTTGTACCAAACGACCCCTTAGTGTTGTTTAGACTATCTTTTCTGTTTCCCAGATTCAGATTATAACATGATTGTTTAATAGGTATTTGTTGGCATGTCTTTGAGGACATATCTTGATGCTGCATGGAAAGATGGGAAGGCACCAATCGACCCATCGACTCTGGTAATGGCCTAAGTTGTCAAGGTCTCCTATGACTAGAGGACATACCTTATCTTCTATGCAAAGAACCTCATATGCTATTTAACATGAACAATTGTACAAGATTGTTAAGCTTACAAGTCTCGACTTACATATTTTTCAATGTCATAGTTGTGTAAACCATAAGAAAAAATATAAATGGTAGAGGGTTGTGTAAAATCGCTACAAGATAAGGCGAGGATTATAAAAAAACTCTTATTTCAATTGTATTAAGATGATATATTCAGAATTTTACCTAATATTTATCATGCAGTGAAATTAACTTTGTTTCCACCATCACCCCTGAATTGTATTCATTGACATCATATGCAAAGGACAGTTTGGTCATCTTAAGCCATAAAGAGTAGTTCTAGTGGAAGGGTCACTTCCTCAATGGTGTGGCTTAATAGATTGTATGAGATTTTGTGATTACACTAGAGGTGTCAAATGGACGGGTTGTGTTGAATTTGGGTGGGTAAAATGGGCCAAGTTAATAAATTGGCGGGTTATTGGCCTGTCCAAACGTTACTTGAATTGAAATGTGTTGGGATGAAAAGCCTTGGTACCTGCTGGTGGGAGGTGGGAGATATCCCGTGGAATTAGTCGAGATGCGTGTAAGCTGGCTTAGATACCACAGTTATTAAAAAAAAAAAAGGGGGGGGGGGGGAGGGCTAAACAAGCCTTGTTATTCCTTTTTTCTTCTTTTCTGATCTTCTGGACCAGGGATGTGGGTGGGGAGGAGGATAAGAAAGGGAGGTGGAGTTTCCTGCCTTTCCTTTTCATACAACTTCATTACATTTTGTCTTCTCTTTGAATCTGCTACTCTGTTAAAGTTGAAGAATCCAGGTCAAATGTCTTGCTCGATCTGAGGATAGAGGTAGCTAAACACCTTGAGCATTCATTGAGTGAGGATTATCACTCAAATTTTTGAATGATATCAATTTGTAACAGTGCCTATTTTCCTAAATTTCTTCCTTATAATTTCACTCTTCATATTCTAATTCTTCCTCACTCATAAGTACACACATCTAATTCAGGTAAAGGTGGAAGATATTGACGCTTATGCCCCAAAAGATTTGCTGATTGTGACAACAGGTTCTCAAGTAAGTATTGTTGATGTGTCTGCCAGCTTTGCAAGCTTCAATTACAGAATATGTAACCTAGTCTCTGTTGTGTCAGGCAGAACCACGTGCTGCGTTGAATCTTGCTTCATATGGAAGTAGTCACTCACTCAAATTAAACAAAGAAGATCTCGTTTTATATTCAGCCAAGGTACAATATAAATTGCATTGTTTAACTCCTGGCAATGTAAATTTTTTCGTTCATGACAAATTCATTCTCAGGATTCCTATTATCCACTGATGTATCTAATTAATTAACATCATCCATGTCTTGACTTTGTCATATTAACTTTACTCTTTTAATGCCTTAGTTCTGATTCCATTGAGATACTATTTGATACATGCATGCCCAGCCAAAGGGAAGAGTCTTATTCTCGGTCTTCTTCTACCAACCTTTTTATCTCCTTTCAGCCAATGTACAGATGGTCTATGATTTTTGGTCTTGGTGTTTGTAGCTTCTCCCTAGATAGCTCTTCTTGTGCTTTGTTGTTGCCATTTCATGCTTCCTGTCAGTACCTCATGATCGGCATGTTTAGTGTAAAGAGTTTGTATGCTTTACCTCTAATAGAGCTTATTTGCTTTACAACGTCTCTGCCATGTGAAATTAGGTGGTTTTTGTTGATTAGTAGCTTTGCAAAGAACATCTACTCTAAACGATGTGAACTATAAAATGTCCACTTTGTGAGCTGAATAGTATCATGCTGCTGAGACTCCTTCCAACACCAAACAAAAATAGTATAAGTGAAACAAACACAAGGAAGAGATGCAAAGTAAGATTCTATTGGGGATAAATTTCCATAAAATAAGGTTGACAGCAATGTCGTCTTGATTTGAATCCTTGCACTGTTTCCTTTGCTTGCATGATGAGCTAGTTAGGATAGTCAATATTTGGTTACTTTGAATATCTTTTTTCTTGAATTTCTCTTTCCTATTTATATGATGAATACTTAGGACCATATCTTCTTGATTATTTTTTTCGGGATCAGGTATGGTAAAAGGAACATATCTTCTTGATTTTGTTAATGGTTTTTGTCTCTTTTGAAACTATTTAAGAGAAAGATTCCTTGAGGTGTTCTTTGTAAGTCTTAAGTTTGCAGAAAGATAATTGATAACGTTGTTGAACTGCCATAATCAACTACATCTTTTTTATAGGTGATTCCTGGTAATGATACCCGGGTGATGCAAATGTTGAACCGTATATCAGATATTGGATCAACTATAGTGATGGGAAAGAATGAACTGCTCCATACATCCGGCCATGCTCATCGCGAAGAGCTGGTAAAATCTTCTTTTAAGTGAAAAATTATATTGCAAGGAGTAAGGCTTTTTTTTTTTTTGTGTGTGTGAGTCTCAAATCTCAAGCTTACTGAATCACAATGGCTGTTATGAAAATGGTTCATTTGTTGACCACTCGAGTCCCATTTAGGGTGTGTTTGGTATGAAGGAAAATGTTTTCTATGGAAAATGTTTTACTAGAAAATGTTTTCCTGGAAAACAAGTAGATTTTGGACTTATTTTCTCATGTTTGGTTGGTGAGTAGAAAATATTTTCTGAAAATGATTTTTAGTGTTTGATTTATGAATGAAAAATGTTTTTGAGAGACATATTTTATTTTTACTAGAGTAAAAAATAATTTATGAAATTGAAAATATTTTTTAAAATCAAAATTATTATTTTTTGGGGTGGGGGTGGGGTGGGGGGTAGTGGGTGGGGGCGGGGGAGGGGGGAGGAGTGAAAAAATAAAATTTGAAGTTGATAGTATTTTTAAAAATAAAATTAATTATTTTGGGGGTTGGGGGTTGGGGGTGGGTGGGGGCTGCCGGGGGGTTAGGAGTTTAAAAATAAATTTAAGTTGAAAATATTTTTAAAAAGCAAAATTAATTTTTTGGGGAGGGGTTGGGGTTGAAGGGGGGAGGGCTGGCCGGTTGGGGGGAGGGGTCAGGGATCGGTGAAAAAAGAAAATTTTTGAAATTGAAAATATTTTTTAAAATCGATGTTTTTCCCCAAAAAAAAAATGTAATTTGAAATTGGAGTAGATTTTTGGAAAATGTTTTCCTTAATTTTTGAAGGGAAATCATTTTCCTTAATTTTGAGGAAAATGAGTTGATTTGGAAAACATTTTCCAAAACTTTTGTCCCAACCAAACATGGGAAAATTGGAAAACATTTTCCAGAAAATATTTTCCTTCATACCAAACACACTCTTAGTCATGAGAACTTTATCTTGAGTTTTTCCTTTTTCTGGTAGAAGCTAGTAGAAGTTGTACCTGTTAGATCTTCTTTGGCCGAGTCTGACTCTCATTCACTAACTTAACGGTGATCTGGTATCATTCTTGCTTCCACTTAATAGAAGCAAAATAAAAAAGTTGGTTATCAGACCATGTGCATTTTCTTTCATAACATTGTGACAAGAAAAAAAGTTAGCCCGTTTTTATTTATTTTGGCGATGGATGAATTGACACGACACATTCAAGGAAAGGTGCCTTGCTGGATGCTATTTGTTGATGCCATTGTAATGATTGATAAGATGCATAGCAGAGTTAACGACAAGCTAGAGGTATGGAGATAGACCTTGGTGTCTAAAGGTTTCAGGTTGAGCATGACTAAGACATAGTACGTGGAGTGCAAATTCAGTGATGTGCCTTGTGTAGCTGACGTGGAAGTGAGGTTGGATTCTCAATTCATCTCTAATAAAGGGAGCTTCAAGTACTTAGGTCCTATCACATAAGTACGGGGTGGTTGAAATGGAGCCTAGCATATCTGGTGTCTTATGTGATAAGAAGGTGCCACTAAGATGTTAAAGTATGTTCTACAAAGTAGTAGTTTGACTGACTTTGTTGTATGAGGTAATATGTTGGCTAGTTAAGAACTCTTATGTCATGAAGATGAAATTTGTGGAAATGAGGATGTTGAGATGGATGTGTGGGCTTACTAGGAGAGATATGATCAGAAATGAAGATATTCGGGCCAAGATATAAGTGGCTTCCGTGGTGCACAAAATGTGGGAGGTGAGGCTGAGGGTGGTTCGGACATGTTAAGAGGAGATGCATAGACACTCTAGTGAGGAGGTGTGAGAGGTTGACACTGGAGGGTCTGGAGAGGTAGAGTTAGGCCAAAAACGTATTTGGGGAAGGTGATCAGACAAAATATGACAAGTCTTCAGCTTACCTAGGACTTGACCCTTGATAGGAGGTGCGGAGGTTGAGGTTTCGGGCAGAAGACAAGTAGTATATAGTTTCAGGTCTTGTCTCTCTTGCTAGTAGTATTAGTATTGGTATTTTTATAATTTTTACTATTTCCGTATTTCTCATGCTTAGTTTATTACTTGTTGTCTTTTATGCATCGATTCATTACTATCCTATGATTGTTCCTATTGTTACTGCTTGCGTCTCCATAAATGTTGCATTTTTGCTTTCCTTGAGCTGGGGGTCTATCATAAACAATTTCTCTACCTGCCAGGGTTGGAGCAGACCCCACTTGGGGTACTACGCTATGTATGTAGTTGTTGTTGTAGTGTATTGTGACAAGAAAATGAAGAAGGTTTGGTTTATATTGTAACAAGAAAAGGGATATTTTGAGGTAAGGGTAAGTGAATCGCTCTGTGTGAACTTTTCCTAAGCTGACTTAAATTTGTTAGTTCCAAATGGTTGCCCGTGGATGAAAGACATATTGAAGAGAGAAGCGGAAGGGCAGGGGAAATATGATTTTCATTTTTATGCATCTTTTTTGCTTTAGAGAAACAAATATAGGGAGAAGAAATTGTGTTAAAATTCAGGAATTCCAGTTTCTCAGATTATATCCCAGAGCATGACACAGTTCTCATTCAGTATATTTGTTTTTCCTAAAAAAAGATTTATCCATTTTTTCAATTTCATGCTCAATGTTCTAAGCTGCAATATTGATGATGGATTTTCCGTTCTGAAGGAAGAAGTTCTAAGGATTGTGAAGCCGCAACATTTTCTTCCGGTCCACGGCGAGCTCTTATTCCTTAAAGAGCATGAATTATTGGGGAAATCAACTGGAATTCGGCATACAGCTGTAAGTTGTATGGGTTTATTTGGATGTTTGATTAATAATGCTTATTGTTTCAAGTACCTTCAAATTGTATAGACATGTAGCCATTGGATCTAAGGTGTGTTGCGGGCATATCTATTTGAATACTTGAATTTATCCATAATGGCATTCTTCTATTCTTATACCGTATCAAGATGAAAGCATGTCTTTATGGTCAGATGTAGATATCGCACTGGTCTAGGCCCAGAATGTGGCTGATTGTCCCTTTCCCCCCCCCCCCCCAACACACACACACACACACATTCTTTGAGATTCGGTAAACGTCACCCCCACCAAGCCCAGGAGTCAAATTATGGATTTTCCCACTTTGCTTCCTTGGTGAATTGAAGCCCAAACTCATGGTTAGATATTGATGACCTTTTCCACTAGACTATACCTCCCTTGTCAGTGAACAGATTTTTGCCAAAGCTAGATATAGTTTTCGAGGAAAGTTTGTCTTATATGCAAACAAAGACTGTTGATAGATTTACTCTTTGAGGTTGCATACAAAGACTGTTGATAGATTTACTCTTTGAGGTTGCATACAAAGACTGTTGATAGATTTAGTCTTTGAGGAAAGCTAAGTTAAATCTCTCATGATAATTATCTCAAAAAATTATGTAGTCTTCGAGGAAAGTTAGATATATTCTCTGCTTCATTAGCTTTTCTGTGACCAATGGTCCTAATGTCTAAAGCTTCTAATTGAAGGATTCAACTATTTCAACTGATTTTCTATTTACCTGAATTAGATCGAAGCTGACCAACCAAAGAGTGCTTTTATTACACATGGTTCAATTTCCTGCCTCCCCCTATGGGATGCAAGAAGTGAAATCCTATTTATTTTGATGATTTTTCAAAAATACATGAATGTATAGACTTGAAGAATGATTAAGGGGGTGGGTGGGGTGAGTGGGCTCCAAGCATTGGGAATTATCTGCAGTGAGAGAATGATTCAGTCTTGTATCATAAGCATTGTTGTCAAGCCTTTTCAGTTCATTCTCGATGCTGATTTAAAGTGACCCCTGTTATTGTAACTGTGTGTGAATAGGTTATCAAGAACGGAGAGATGCTTGGAATCTCCCATTTGAGGAACAGAAAAGTTCTATCCAATGGTTTCATTTCCTTAGGAAAGGAGAAGTTGCAGGTTTCTTACTTTCTCATTGTGCCAATAAAGACTGCACTCTTTCGTCTTGTTTTCTAGACTGAACTAGTTTTTTTTTGTTTCTTTTTTTTTCAGTTGATGTATAGTGATGGTGACAAAGCATTTGGTACAGCTGCTGAACTTTGTATTGATGAGAGACTTAGAATTGCTTCGGATGGTATTATAGTGGTCAGGTAATTTTCTCTAGCTCGTGATGCATCACATATTTTTCCACCTTGTGATACTAATATGTGTAAGATATCTGGAATGCAGTATGGAAATATTGCGTCCTCAATCCACAGATGGTATGACAGAGAAAGCTTTGAAGGGAAAAATAAGAATAACGACACGCTGCTTGTGGCTTGACAAAGGGAAACTTCTGGATGCGCTCCATAAAGCTGCACATGCTTCACTTTCAAGCTGTCCATTAAACTGCCCATTGTCCCACATGGAAAGAACTGTGTCTGAAGTTCTTAGGAAATTGGTCAGGAAATACAGTAGTAAAAGACCTGAGGTTATTGCCGTTGCCTTTGAAAATCCTGCAGGAGTCCTGGCTGATGAAATCAATGGAAAACTTTCTGGAAAATCACATGTAGGTTTTGGAATTTCAGCACTGAGAAATGTATTGGATGAAGATCAGAAAAGAAGACAGGCAAGTGGGGCACGTGCAGAAGAAGGTAATGGCCATGGCTATCCAATTGATGATGCAGTTGAGCGAGTGAAAGGTTTGTTCCTCTCATGCTTCTTTCCAATGAAATAGTTCAGTGATTCTTTCCAATGCATTCTGTGGTTTTCTAATCTGATTAGGTTCTAGGCAAAGTAATCATCTTCGGGTTGGTATGTTGTGATCTTCTTGATATAATTGCTTTTGACATTCACAAAATGGACCAATAAGCCTAGAGGGTAGGGTGGTTGCCTGTTGGTATATAGGAATTTTGAGTAGAACTGGAACATTACTTGAACTGAATTATATTTAGGGGTCACATATAGTTTGTTGTGTTAGAATTTTTTGTTTCTGGTGCAAGCAAATGTATTTAGAGGACACTGAATCCATTATAGATATCCTAGGTTCCTGTTAGGATTCAGATTCAGTTTTCTTACTTTTTGACAAGCTGTAAATATGGTTTAGTGCAACCCAAGCACTGGTTTCAATGAATATACACAATGTTACCTTCTCAAAAAAAAACAGAATTGGTTGATATATGTCATGAACATGCCAAGTGCTGAAAGGGGTTGATCCAAAAGCCCTTTAGTGGGTGAAAAGTAGGAGATTTGGCAATTCTCAGGGCATGTGTGTGTAGCACCGAAAAAGAAAAAAATTCACATGTTTTCTTTGTCTAAATTGCATGCCATTGCTGGCTTTAAGTATGTTTGTACATCATGAAAGTAGCATCTTTTATATTTCTTTTCTGGAGACGATTTCATTAGTTGGTGGATAGATTTTACATCAAATTGCTTGTTGATTTTGTCGTCTGATATGATTTGATCTTAAGCATCCAATGCATGCTTAAATTTCTGCTGTCATTTCTTCCCTAACTTTTACGTGCAGGTGATGATATGGATATTGAGAGACTTACGCATGATGGAGCAACTACTTCAAGTGCAAACTCACTGGATGAATATTTTACCACTGAGGTAAAATCAGACGATTCTTCAAAGTCCTTTGTATCATCATCACTACTTGATCAATTAAAAAAAGGTAGATTTGGTGCTTCAACACAGGAGGAATCAGAATCGTCCAGAAAAGAGAGCATTCAAGTTGATTCTGGCTTTCCACAATCTATGATGAAATCTTCCAAGCCTTTGAAGAGAAACAGATGGAAACATGATGAGATAAAGAAATTGATTACGTTGCGGGGGGACCTCCACAGCAAGTTCCAAGTTGTTCGTGGACGAATGGCACTATGGGAAGAGATATCTTCAAATTTACTTTCTATTGGAGTCGATCGAAGTCCTGGACAGTGTAAATCTCTCTGGGCTTCTTTGGTTCAAAAGTATGAGGTGAGTATTTCTGATTCTTGTATCCTCCTTGAGCATACGTACATTTACTTGGTTGTTCTGATTAGCATGCTCAAACAATATTGGAAGAAACAAATTTACAATCAACAATGCATTTTGATTATCCTTTTTAGAACTTGTTTTTAGGATATCACATTATTTCTGTCTGAGGACATAGAAATGAAAATAGGGATAGATGTACCCTTTCGTATGGTGTGTTGTGACCTCTCAAGGGGAAAAAGGGTGAGAAATAAGATGTACCCTGTTGAAATTTATATCACATTATTTCTGTCTGAGGACATAGAAATGAAAATAGGGATAGATGTACCCTTTCGTATGGTGTGTTGTGACCTCTCAAGGGGAAAAAGGGTGAGAAATAAGATGTACCCTGTTGAAATTTATATCACATTATTTCTGTCTGAGGACATAGAAATGAAAATAGGGATAGATGTACCCTTTTGTATGGTGTGTTGTGACCTCTCAAGGGGAAAAAGGGTGAGAAATAAGATTTATCCATGTCTTGAAATTTAGATACACGGAGATTACTAATACAAATTTCTACACATGAAATATTTATATATTTCCTTTTAGATGAAGATTCGCCCCTTTCACCTGCATCCTGTTGAAATTCTTGTGGAGACGTTTTCTGTTTGGAAGGCTACTTTTATAAATGTCTTTGCTTTCTGTAACAGGAAAACAAGAGTGATGAGAAAAGACAGGATACATGGCCTTACTATGAGGAGATGAGTAAAATCTTGTCTGATTTGGAGGCAACGGCCCAGAAATGATTGGACATGTGTACTTTCGGGTAGTGTTTGTGGAAGCAATTCTTCATTGGGGGGATACATGAGTTTGGATACTGATATTTATCCAAAAATACTAACGCGCCCCTTAAAATTCAAGAAGCCGGATCAAAACTTCACCATTTGTCCTGGTGGATTAGCTGTTGCGCAAACTCTTCAGATGAAGCCAAAGGCAAGGAAGGATTTTAATTTATTAAGGGTCCTTTTAAGCCCGGGGAAGGACTGGTAAATTCTGCAATGGTTTTTAGTGATTTTAGAGGTTGTGGAAGGTTTGTCATGCTGGTAATAATTTCCAAATGGATGCAAAACAGTTGAAAGTGGTTCTAAAGTTGTCTGAAATTTTGATGGTAAGAGTTGGCATATTGATTTGGGTTACTTGTAGGTTAGTAGACACTATTATTGATTATGTATTGCATGTTGTACCAATTATAGCATTGAATGCCTTGATGATGGGATGCTTCATCAAGTAAAAGGTAAAAGACGATTATTATTTTATATAGAAATATTCCCCCAAATTACCTTTAATTGTTTCTTGGTACAGTAATATATTATCTTACTCGTAAGGTTTCCTTGCATCTGACAGTTAATAGTTTTTTCATTGTTGTTTTGGACTAAAAGAACAACTCCATCAATCATATTCATCACTATGAGTCATATTTATCCTTAACTATGCTTAGCTAAAAAATTCATTTTTTTGTAACAATTTAGTTTATAGAAAGAGTTATTTGGTTCCCGCATTATGAGTAAACTTGCATAGCATTCTAAGGTCATGTTTTCAACTGAAGTCTCCATTCAGCCGTTTCGACGTAGTTAATAAAGTTTATTTCAGAAAGTCACTTATTTAAGCATTGAAAAAATAAGTTTATATGCAGAGATTTTTGTGATTCGATTCTTTTTCAAATTCCGCATAGAACATAAACTTAAGGCATTATTCCATATAAATAATACTTAGAATAAGTTATTCAACTCATTATCTCAACAAATCAAGCTATTCATAAATAATAGTAGAATAAATTATTCAAATTATAGTTTCGACAAACCAAACAATTCCTTAGACTAATGTAATTGAGTGAAATTCTATTTAATTAAGTTTTTAAGAAGAAATGATCTGTTATACCCATTTTTATGATTTTTATTTTTATTTTTAAAAAAATGATATTATAGTAATCTAATCTAATTAAATGTAGATGAGAGCAAATTCTATTTTACCGCCCCCACGAACCACTATTAAGGGGGGGAAATGTATTTTCTCCTTTCTGTCTAAACTTGAATCAGTTTTGCAGAGCGGCAACTATGGAGGATACCTCATCATCCATTCCTCCGAACAATGCCACAACTTCCGGTGCGGCCAAATACCTAGCCGGCCTCCCTTCTCGCGGCCTTTTCTCCTCCAACGTCCTCTCCTCTACTCCGGTAACTTCCTCTTTCTCCCTCCCAAAACCCTAATTTACTTTTGCACCATCCCCTCGTCCCCTTTTATTTACTGACGCCTTTTATGTGTTATTAATACTTTTGCTGAACCGTATAGTATAATCGATTAGATATAACTTTTTTCTTTGATGTTTTGGAGTAGATATAACTGTTGTATAATTGTCCCAAACTTATCTATTTTCATCTATGGTGGAATAAATTCTGGAGATAGAGAGTTCATGGAGATCAGAGGCGGATACAACTTTATATACTTACAACACGGAGTATAAAGTTTATGTGTACAAAATTATTAGGATCACAATAATAGTACGTCTGTACTTATAATATTTAAATCCGAAGAGAGGGAAATGGTAGGATACTTCTGTTTGTGCCTGTACCAAGCATACCAGTACATCTAAAAAAAGTTCTTATTATCAACTGCACAGGACTTGGTCTTCATTATTCTTATTGTGGAATTCTGTTTTCCTTCAGTTCTAGGGATTTCCATGTTGAAAGAACTCCTCGAATGTGGTATTATAATCAACATGGTGTTTTTACAAACACACTTAATTAAAAAAAAATATGGTGATACAAACACATAGCTATGCACACAGTAGCAATTTTATCTTACGAAGGGTTAATTTGGATTGAGAAACTGTTCTGGCCCTTCTTGCCTGTTGTTTGGAATACTGTTAAACCCCAGCCTAGACATAATAAGGTTTTATGTCCAAAAGAAATGACTAGTTGGTGATGCTAAACACTGCGTGAATCAGTGTAGGATCAGAAAGGTTTTTGGAAGATAAATAATAGGTGGTACCTCTTATCTGAGTTTAACGTCCTCCTTGCACCTTTAGAGTAACAATCATCTTTGTATTTCCTTCGTTTGTCTTCAGTTTAAGATTATATTTCCGTGTGCCTTAGCCTCTTGCATGTTTACTTACCATCATATCTGCTGACCAGCATTAGCTGGAAAATAATTTGACTATCAAAAGAAAAGTGATGCTATTAGGAAATGTTTAATAATGCTTCTTCCATGTTCTTTTGAGCTCCACTAATTTAGAAACTTTATGCAGGGTGGAATGCGAGTATATGTTTGCGATCACGAAACGTCACCTCCGGGTCTGTTTTTGTATATTGATGTCTTTTAAATTATTTATGGTGAAAATTGATTTGGTCTCTAATTCTCCTTTTATTCTTGTTCTTTGAACAGATTTACTTGCATATGGTTATGTTATTGCTTAGTTTTTTGTTTACAGTCATTGTAAAGCATTGATATCCACTCATTGTGTCTCATTTAGTACATGGTTGGTTAAATCATAGAAACATCTCTTCTATCTTGAGTCTTGATGCAATTCGGATGTATCTTTTTTCTCTCTTTCCCTCTTTTTAAGAGTTCAGTTTTTTTAGTTTTCCTCATTCATCATCTTCCTCGAGGCTAGATTGCTTTGTTCGTCAATCTGGATTGCTAGTTATATTTTACAAAATGTTGTATATGCAGAGGACCAGCTTATTAAGACCAACCAGCAAAACATATTGATTAGGTCTCTCATGCTTAAGAAGCAAAGAGGTGAATGTAGTTCAAAAGAAGGCAAGGGGGTTTCCTCAAATGACAATGGTAGAAAAAGGTAATTGTCTATATTTTCTTACTTTAGTATTATTGCTATCCTTTACTAGCTAGAGTACCTTTGTTCAGTTAACATGTTTGTATCTCCTGCCACCATCTAATTTTTCAGAGCTGCTGAAAAAGCATTGGATAGTAAGGCATCAGCCAAGAAGGCTACCACCAGTAACCATGCTGCCTCTGCCCAAGGTGTGCCCGTTATTGACCATCACTTGCGGTCTTAGTAGTTGGTACATTCAAATGTTTTTTTTTTAAAAGCAGTGGTCTTTCACTGAAAAGATGCTTGAATTATTGTGGTTGTCAATGTATCCTATTGCTAAACTGAAAAAGAAAGAAACAAATGAGTATCCCTAAGCTCTCCATAACTTCATTTGCTTAAATTGTCCGATTTGACTCTTAAATTCTAGCTCAAATTATATTGCATAGTTTACATACCAGCTCTAAAACTTTTGGGTCCACAAAATAGAGAACAGTAGTATTGTTGCAAAAAGACTGCTCCTTCCCTTCCATTGATGAAATACCATTTGACGAAAAGAACAATTATCATAATGGTTGTTGAGAGATATGGGGTTCTGCTTTGCTTTTTGTTGGGATTGGTGGTTCTGTTTTGGTGTAACTAGTATTGCTGGTTCTTTTGTAAGTCGGGATTTGGTGAAGTCTGATTTCAGAACTTCTAAAATTTGCTATGATTCAATGAAAACTACTGATTGATTAAGTTTCAAAAAGGAATTTAAGATGTTACTTGATTATTATACATTAGTAGGAGCAACAGAAGGATATATTACATATATGTTGAAAATTTATTTATCTTGATTGTTGAAACATCACATCAAGTTTTAAATTTAAATTGTCATTCTAGAAGTTCTTATGGATGTATTAAGTTATTAGTTATTTTGCCTTGGAATATTGTAGGACATCCTAAAATGGAAAGTCTCGTATAGGTTTGTATAGAGGCCCTAGTATTTAAATGGCTAATGACTTCCAATCGTTGAGTTTGTTTAATTTAAACAGCCTCGGTTCATTTTAAAAGTTAATGGTTATGTCGTGAACTAAATCTTAACAAATTATTATTTGCTGAAAAATGAGGGAAGACTAGGTTTGTAATTGAAGAAAAAATAGGTGGGCAGGAGGGCTAGTATATGTTACAAAGTTAAGAAGGCTAGGCTTGCGGTGGAAGAGAGGGGGATGTAATTTTAAGAACTGCAGATCTTCCCTTGAAAGATCCAAAGATGCCATCAGTTCACAATCTACATATAGGAGCTCCGGTAAATCAGTAATGCTTCACAACAATACCAACTAAGTCAATTATGTGGCCAACACTTAAGTCCAACTAGACAACAACAACAAACCCACTGTAATCCCACAAATGGGGAAAACTAACTTCACTAGTTTAGAAAAAATCTCTATTTTCCAATTCGAAAGTCAAATCCTTGAGTTTTAACTCCAATTTCCATTACATTTGTTATGGAACCTAGTTGCTCCTTTAGAAACTCTAAACGATATCGTTCAAGCAAACCTAACACTATTCATCTCCCTTACCAACAAACTTTTCAATTTCGAGTCTAGCTTTCTATTGTTTCATGAATTGGTGTTTAAATTTGAATCTTTCTTCAAAGGTATAGTTTACGATGTACATGCAACATAATATACAAGATTGGAGTGAAAGGATTACCTCTTTGTCAAACCCTAGAATTTCCAAGACGTGAGTCCTTGAGTTTTTGGTCAAAAATCTATAACTTTCATGATATTGAGGAGTTAGTGAATGCATTTGCCATTTAACGAACCAAATCTACTAGGAAATGCATTTAATACTCGCCTCAAATTAGAATTTATGGAGTAGAAGCTCTCCCTTCTCTCTAACTCCCAGACTTGTACCAAACAAATAATTCTTCTCCCCCGAAATGCATTTAATACTCACCTCAAAGTAGAATTTATGGTGGGGAACTCTTTAACTCCCAAGAATTTGTTCCAAACAAATAATTCTTCTCTCTCCCGAAATGCCTCTGAATGGCTGCTTCAGTTGGATCACACTAGGACAGGCACAACGCTCAACCATCGCGTTCGACCTGTCCATCTTGCAAAATGACGCCGAGTTTGATGCTAACTGCTGGAGAGCACTGCCAGTAGTGGTTATTTTGGTTCCAAAGTTTGCTTCTTACTTTGTCTCTATTATTAAGAGCTAATTTAATTCCTTCAGCTGCTTTTAATTGCACCATCTATTCCATTGTCCAGGGAATTAAAATACTTGTTTTCAATTTCTCCTTCTCGTTTTGTCTTTTCCTTAATTCTTATCATCCTTTGTTAGCTATTTCAAGCTATACCAATATTAACTACAGGTGTTTCAATTACTTTGTTATTATCGAGTGGGTCCCACCTGGCTCGAAATTAATTGAATTGCATCCTTAAACTGGAAAGTAGTCTGAATTAATTATAAAATTCACGGGGCTTTACAACTACTCTAGAAATTTGCTGAAATCTTGTTTGGACAGATTATAAGATCTTAAATAAGATCTTAACATTTAAGACCAATTTATTTTGGATGAGAAGGTAAAGATCATACTCCTATCATTTACAACCAATAATAAGTTGTGTGATTACTGTCAAGCTCAAGCTCAAGCATCAAGTACATGTATAATTATATCTTATGAGACTAGATAGTGAATAACAGCTTCTTCCAGAAATCTATCTTCAGGACATTGAGTGACAAGAGATGAGGCGATTAAAATGCCTTGCTCTAATTTCTGTAACTATTCCTTTGGGGCATTGAATGTCATCTTTCCAAATCTTTGGGAATGTGGAAGCCACTTACAAGAAGGTTTATTGATTTGCTTTACCATGTCATGCCTGAAAAGTAAATTTAAAGGCACAATAAATAGTATATTCTCAGTTAGACACCATCATGTTTTTTCAGGTCTCATTGTAAATATTTCCTACTCTCTGACCAAATTTTCTTCTTTTTTTTGATGTCTTTGTTGGAACTACTTATTTTTTTGTAGAATGAATTCATGTACATTATCATTTACAGTTAGTGATGCATTAAACTTGGTCTCAACTCCTGCAGGAACTTCAAAAACTCGTGCACCTGAAATACAAAATATGACTGTTGAGAAGCTACGGGCTTTGTTAAAGGAGAAAGGTCTTTCACTGAGAGGAAGGAAGGCAAGTATTTGCATAACCTTTTTATTTTATATAGGTTTTGAATTTTTCATTGTGGTCCACTGTTATACTTTTACTCGGTAACTTATCCTCCTTAAGGACATTATAATAAGTAGTACTTGTATGATGTGTTTTTCCCAACGTGTTTGGAATTGAGGTTTAGTTGTTGATTTTCTACTTGAATGATGTATTTTTTTTTAATATTTGACCTATTCTGTAGCATGTCGTTCTCTTTCAATGCACGTTCTCACTACATAATTCTGTTGGCAGGATGAACTAATTGCTCGGTTAAGGGGGGACACATGACTAAAGCATTTTCCTAGAGTTTGAGGCAGCTGATTCCAAATTCCGTTTTGTACATTTAGCATCTGGGCCAAAGTAGGCTTTTGCTTCTCTATTATGGGTGCTTTACAACTAGTTAAAGAGTCAACTTATGGCCTTACAACTCTTGTGTGCGTTCTGCGTGTTTCTGTGTTCTTGTTGTATGCTATAGCATTTTGTTAAATTATGAAGGGGGCACTATAATTGTGCCTGAATAGTAGTTACATAATACTCCTAATATGTGAAAAACTGCATGTCAAATTTTTTCTAGTCATTGCAAATTCGCAATGAAACTGGTCTTTCAAAATCTACTCTTGTCAGCTTTTGCGTCTAATTTTGGCTTCATTGTGACCTATTTTGCCGGGTGGGGGAGGGGATTACAAGGTGGAATCGAACCTCACTACAAGGTGAAAGTTCAGGTACTTAACTACTCAGATTGTCCTCATTCCGCCTCTTCATTTTCTTGAGCTGCTAAGTGTTAATTATATTTTTGCTCATTTTAGTTTCTGATTGCTCAAAGCGTGAATGTTGTTCAACTGAATTTCTATCTGATTAGCTGGTCTAATAATTATAAATTCTGTTCATAGAAGTAACTGAAAGCAATCATCCATAAACGACATCATAAATTTCAAAATTACATTTATATCTTCGAAAAGAAGCAGGTGAGGTGGATCAAAGTCTTAATTAGAAGTATATTTTTTTAAATTTGACTACTATTACTACTTTACGTAATTAAAATATTTAATACTTCCTCCATTCACTTTTAATTGTCATAGGTTTTTTTTTTTAGAGTTGAATGGTAAAAACTCTAATTAATATTTTAGAATGTTTTTTTTTTATTATATTGATATGCAAAAAATTGTTACAAAAATCGATCGACTATAAATGGAAAATTACAATATTTATAAATATCGAATGACTATAAATGGAGAATCACAAATTTTATTTTAAAAAAAAAAGAAAAACCATGACCCGAATTTTACGCAATTCACATTGATCAACGTAGACTTGACTTTAAGTGGGAAAAGTTAATTACGATAAATGTGTGGCATAATGTCTGCTTGTCGACATGAAATGATACAAACAAAGTCTTTTATTTCTTTGTCTGATTTAAGATTCAATATTCGAAGAATTTTAGTATTGACTATCTAAATTCTCACTTTATTGATAACGATTTGATTTTTCACATTATAATTCCCGATTATGTTTCTCCTTCCCCTATCCCTAATTTACGACAACAAAAAATATAAACAAGAGATTTTGCTTGATGTTGCTGTAGCCACCTTTTCAGCAGTATCCTACTTCATTCATTCATGTCAAATTATTTATAGCCCGGATCGGCTAGGGTTATGGCCTATGTAGTGATTCCCTGGAAATTTTAGAAAAATTTTATTTTATGTAGTTCATATTTTATAAAATATAATTTTTATTCAAATTGTAATATTTCAAACTTTAAATAGATTTTGAGTTCAGATTCTTTTTACTTTTAATACTCTATTTTCCTTTTTTTATGTTTTGGTTAATTTTATCTGGTCCACGGGTTGGCCTTATCCATGTTTCTCAAGCCTCACAAATTGACAGATTTATTCAAACCGGGCTAAAAATAAACTCAAAAATTATAGTGAAATCCTATCAAATTACACGTTAAATCAAGCCGGCCCAACGAGCTTAATCCATATTAACGGATCTGGACGTAGTAATCATTATTAGCAAATGGAAAGGTTTTTTTGTTGTGTATGGAAATAGATCTATTAAGCCCTTTATAATGTGAAATAGAAGAAGATGATTATAAAAATTTTGTATGTCATTTTTAGATTTCAGATTTTCTAAAAAAAAATGTATATATAAATTATTTCTTCTGTTTCATTTTATGTGACACTTTTCATATTTCAAAATTCAAACAAGTCTATCTTTGACTTTTTCATAGATCTTTTAAATGTTAACTTATCAATTATCGTGACTTATCGTACTTTTTAAGTAGTTTATAAATATATAAATTTTATTTAAATTTTTTTAAAGATTTCAAGCATAAATTCCTAATTAAATTTTAACTATTCAATTATCGAAAAATAAAAAGTATCACATAATTTGAGATAGAGAGATTAATTATTTATAAGTCGACTTGTAGACTGTAGTCGCCTTTTCTCTTCCAGAGAAAAAAACGTGTATGAAAGCAGCTACTAGTGGAAAAAGTGTGACTTAAATGTGATATCTTTTTTTTCCTTTTTAATTGACTAATTAACACATCATTTTTTTCCTTTTTTGTTTTTGTTGACAAGTCACAAAAGATTACTGAATTTTCTTAAATTTTATTTTATTATACAATTTGTCTATTAAATGTACTCCTCTTCAATTATTGCTTTTTAAATGTATTTGGTAGTTCGAGATGGCTCAGTTAATTTGGAGCGTTTGGAATAGATCTTTTTAATGTCTTTTGAGTTTACTGTGTTATATTAGGACTTGCCTAATACGATGTACATCTCAGGCGTAATTGTAATTTGTAGGACATTATATAGTGAGAAGTTTATCCTGCATGTATACAATTTCTACCCGAAAGGCAGAGATTGTGTTTTGCCACAACGATGGCAAATTATTCTAAAATTCCAAAAAAAAATATTATTTTTTAATATTTGTTCTTTAAATTAGATGAACTTATATTGTCCTTTCAAATTGAATTTATATGTAACAAAATATAAGTTCTTTTTAAGAAAATGAAATATAATTTATAAATTATTATTAGATAAAAATATAAACTTATATTAACAAAAAAAATTATTTATTCGAAGAGACAAAAACTTAAGAACTAGGCCGGCGAAAGTGCAACATTAGACGATTATGACCCTTTTTCCGTACAAGAGTAATGCTGTATTGGACTTCGAAATATATTATTGAGGCCATTATGGTCCACAAAATATACTATTGTAGCTTAGTACTCATTATCAAATCTAAATTAATCGATAATTGTGAATATTAAATATTAGACTATTATAATTAAGGGATCATAATTTATTTTTATTTTTAAAAAAAAACTATGATTTGACCTTTATCAATTCATATTGATCAACATTGATTTGACTTTAAGTTGGGAAATTTTTTAATTTTAATTACAATAAATGGATGTCGGCATGAAATGATATTATAAAGATTTTTTTGGTCATCATATAATTAAAGATTAGAGATTTGATAAAAAGTACAATAATAATGTGATACCAACATTAATGGCAATAACTTCTACATATTTGATACTGTAATCTATCGTTTAAGTAATAATATATTTGTTTTGTATTAAATTATCTATCGTAATACTTTTTATATACTTATTAAAAAATATTAACTAAAAGAGGATTATAACCTTATTTCACTATTTATCAGTATTTGAATGATTATAACGTTATTTATAATTGAGGTATGTATTGTCTTAAAGAATAATATTTATAACTATTAATGGTAAAAAAAAATGAAATAAATTAAATGTAAATTTATAAAATAAATATTCTTAAAAATCAGGACAAATAATTTGAGGGGAAGAATTGGGGAAGTACTAATTATTAACAAATGCTTTGCAATCTTATTAGCATATGAAAAAAATTGTTTGGCTTTTCATAATTTGAATAGAAAAGAAGAGATTAATGATTTTAAAATTATTATACGTCATTTTCAAATTTTACGTTGATAAAAATAAAAACAAAATTTTCTATAGAAAACTATTAAATCAATTATTATTTCAATCCACTTGTAATCACTTTTGTCTTCCAAAAGGAAAAAAAAACGTGTATGAAAGCTACTACTAATTATTATATACAAAAAAAGGAATAAAATCAAGTATTTGCAATCTTTTCTTCCTTTTTTTGTATATAAAGTCGCACAATTTTTTTTTGCCTTTTTTGATTTTGTGACAAAGTATTTGAATTTTTTTTAAAAATATTTATTATATGATTTATCTTCGAAATATATTTTATCTGTATGCTCATCTTTTAACTGAGATGGTCTTTAATCTTTTTTCTTCAGAAATTGAATTTATTAAAGATATAACTCATAAAATATTATAATATAAAAATATAAACTTATATTTTTGAAAAAAAAAATGTGATTTGAGGAGATTAAAATTAAAAAACTAGGGACAAAAGTGCAACTGTTTTTTTTTCCTACAAAAAGTATTGGACTTCAAAATGTATTATTGTGTCCATTGTTTTATTTTATTTTATTTTATTTTATTATATATATATACATGACCAACAATTATATTATTTCATCAAGACTTTGACTTAATTATTTTATTTAAAAAGCTCTTTTAATAACCTATTCTGGATGTTCACAATTTAAGACCTTAAAATTTCAATTCGTTACCTTTTCCATTCAACAATTATATTATTTTGAGATATCTAATAATATTTATCAACTTTATAAATTTAACAAATAATTAAATATTAAGTTTCTAATTTATCCTTATCATTAGTTATAATCATTCTCATTACATTTTTCAAGACATTGTATCTATTAATCCTTTTATTCACTTTTAATTGTCATGTTACATTTTTCGAAAGTTAATTTGACTTATTTTCAAAGTTAAATAAGATTGACTTAGAGATTTAAAATTATACGAAAAGTAATATGAATTGTAATTTTTTGCATATCAATATGATGAAGAAATTAATACATCGTAAAATGTTAGTCAAAGTTATTATCATTACACTAAAAAGAGAAACTATGACAATTAAAAAAGAACGAAAATAGTATATTCAAAGGACATATATTAAAATTACACTTCTATTAATAATTATTTTTAAAGAGTGTACAAAGTCTTATTTTTTATTGCAACATTTTTATTACTGTCTTGAATTTTTTACTAGTTTTAAAGAAATTATTTCAATAAATTATGTTAGATCACTCTTATAACATTTAAAAAATTAAAAATAAATTTGAATTCACATAAAATCAAATATACCCGCTCCGTCACTTTAATTTTAAAAAACCCACTTCAACCCTCATCACACCCATCCACTCCTTTCCTATAGCCTTAAATCCACCCGACCTCACATCTAATCAGCCCCGCCTCATTATCATCCATGAATAATGTCATTTACGATCTAAGGAACGTATTCATAATACCTTTTTGTATCAAATAATATTTCAAATACATATTTTATACTTTATACGATGTATAAAACTTAAACTCTTTGTAACTTTTAAAAAATTGAGCAGATCTTTTTTGGACGGTGGGATACCTACAGAAACACGTTTAATATCATGTGTTTTAAGTACTATTGACAGGACATAAGTGAAGTATTTAATTATTCCGTTAATTTCGATCGAAAAAACTGCGCCGGAATTGAGTTTTGCCATTACTTCATCAATAGTGGTAATGTGAATATATTTTTTTTTGGAAGTACTTTTACGTATTGATTTGACACATAATAATAATAATAATAAAATAAAGTAATAAATTTATTATATATTATATAATCCTTTGATACATGACTAAAGTTAATTAATAGTAAGAGAAAATTAAAAAATTAGATAATAAAGTATTTTTTCATTTTAAAAATAAAATATGTAAAAATGGATATTATTTATATATAGTATATAATGAGCAAATAAATATGAACGGAGAAAGTAATTCCATTCATTATTTGATATTCGAAATATATTATAACATGTAGGTGCTCTTCTCTTGTGTCAAAGTACTATGATATTAGAGTTGTATTTTGAATTGATAAAGAATTTTCTTAAATTACATATAGAATCTATCCAATATACGGATATAAACATTCTTCGTTCTATTAAAATTCTTTTAAATGCGAAACTTTTAATTTATTTGATTCATTCTATTACATCTCGATAATTGAAATATTACAGAACACTAGCATAAAATAGAATATAAATAAAAAAAAAAAATGAAAGAAGAAAACAATGAAAAATATTAAAATAATACATTCTTTATCTCAATAAATATGGCATATGCTTATTTTTTTTAGTTAGTTCAAAACGAATATCATACATTATTATGTATGAGTAATTTAATTAAAAATTGTTGTTTTTATATTAGCTGTGATAAAATAGTGTCAATAATTTATTTTAGATCATAAATTATTTTTATATATAAAAAAGAGATTTTTAATGTCCAATCAAGTATTGCCAAAACATTTGGACTGAGAAAATAATTGATTTGTGATTATAGGAATGGATAAGTACTAATTAGTTGGCACTTGGCATTACACTGATTTAATGAGTGATATGAAATAAGTGTTTTGAAAGTGGGGTAATGACTTTTCTTATTATTCATAAATATTTTCTCCCATGAATAATATTTTTAACAAAAAATTAGTATAAATGTATAATTATTTGATTAGAAACCACTTTATTGAAGCAACGGCTCGAAGCTCTCTCCAAAAAGTAAGATATTTAATTTTAAGTAATTAGCTATAGATGCACACCAATATATCTAGTGAGATTTTTCTCTCTCATTTTGTTACTTTATTTTCTAATCAAGATATTCAAGTTAATTAAATAAAAAAAATCATAAATCATAATAATTTATAATTTAAGAATCTCCGAATTCAAAAAAATAATGTTACATAGTTTTATAACAAGAAGCAAGTAAAAGGAAAAATCTTTTTTGACCAGAAAATTTGACCAGAATAATATTCTTTTTATATTATTTTATCTTTTTAAATATTTTTACTCTTTTAAGTTTAATATCTTTTAACTACTATTTTTTAAAAAAAATCAGCATATTTTAAATTTTTAGCGGCAATAAATAGAAGAATGTTAAATTCATTATTGACAATAGTTAAGTGTTATTAGATTCAATGTCGCTAATAATTTTAGAGATATATAAAAAGATTGTTAATAACCACTAAAATATATATTTAATAATAATTAAGTTATTATTCTTAATTAATTGCCGCTTATATGATTTGTATATCCCTTAACACTTAAAAATGAACTTTTCCTCTTGCTTGACTGATCCAAAATACTGGTAAAGTAATGGACGAAAAGAATGTTGACTTTCAATATTCGAATTCAATTCTTGAATTTGCAAAGATCGTCCAAAAACATATGAGAAAATAAAATTAGTTGGTAACACAAATAAACTTCAAGCTATACATAACTAATGCAATATACACCTTCATTTAGATATTTCATTAGAAAAAATATACTTTCGTTTTAATTTATATGACACGTTTCATTTTTTGATAGTCACACTGTTTGAATTTGATCGAGAATTTGCTCATGAATTTTTAATTTTCTTAAAATAAAATTTATATTTGTAATTTACATAAAAATTATTATATAAGTCTCAATAATTAATAATTCATATTAAAAGATATATAAAAAAATTACAATCAAATGTAGACTTGTTTGAATCTCAAAATTTAAAATATGTCACATAAATTGAAACTGAGGGAGGGAGTAATAAGCAGCAAATGCTAATGGAGCCCTAGAGTTTTTTTCATTTCAACCTTTAGCCATCACGGTGATAGATTCTCACATTAAATCCACCAGCCATATGTGCAGTCAAAAGAGGCACAAAAACCGGTTTTTCTACATTAACCACCGGTTTAATCTCGAACCGCCTTAGAACCGAAGCCAACACATACTTCATCTGCGTAAATGCCATTTCTTTCCCCAAACACACCCTTGGACCCGCTTGAAACACTGGATACTTATACGGACTAACCATTTTCAACGCTCCGTTTTCATCGATCCAACGTTCCGGTTTGAATTCGAGTCTGTCTTTTCCCCAAATCTCCTCCATCCGGCCCATACCGTAGGGGAAATAAGTAACTCTATTGCCCTTTTGAACCCTTGTTCCGTCTGGTAATATGTCGTCTTTAGCCGCGTGCTTAGAATCCCAAGCCACTGGCGGATAAAGCCTCATTGATTCATTCAAGCACGCGGCTAAATACTTCATCTCTTTTAATTCGTCAAATTCAAGCGCCTTATCACCATTGTTGATCGACGTTATTTCTTTGATCATTTCGTCTTCAACGTCATGGTGATTGGTAGTGAGCCAAAAAAGCCACGTCAATGCGGAAGAAGTGGTGTCTCTTCCTGCTATTAGAAAACTTATAACCATATCTCTCACCACTTCATTGTCGTGTCCTGCAAGTAACAATCTAGACAGAAGATCCATGTGATTACCTCCATTTTCAGTAGCAATCTTCTGTTTCTTTTCCTCTATGATCTTATCAATACAACAGTGAACGCGTCTCACGTTCTCCTTCAGCTTCTTTTCCGATCCTAAATTGAGCGCTCTTTTACTTTTCCATATCGCGTACACAGGCGCCATCCCACGCATTGCACACGCTAGAGAAGCTGTGTCGAACGAATCAACAAGAACTGAAACGTGCGAGAGATCATCCAAACAGTGTGGATCAGTACCTAGGGACACCTTGCAAATTGTATCAAAGGCGAAACGCCTAAGCACGTCTTGCAAGTCCAACACTTTGCCAGATTTAGCTGTCTGAATTAACAACGGAACAAGCCTGTTTTCGACTACTTCTTCCAGAGTTTTTACAACAAACTCCCTCAACGAATTTGTGCTGAACTCATGGCTTGCCAGTTTACGCTGGGCGCTCCACAGTTCCCCGTCCACGTTGAATATCCCACGCCCTAGAAAATCGCCTAGAATATCCGTAAACGGTTTCCCCTTTGGATAATTTATGAAATTCGTTTTGAGCATGTACTCAACGTTATCCGGATTAGCTGTGATTATAGTTCGAGGAGCGCCGAATCGCTGAACTAGAATGGTTTGCGTTGGCGATTCAGATAAAAGCTGAGTGTACCAATCCAATAGTCGATGTCGATTTTTATAGAAGGAAATAAGGCATCCAAGGATTGGGTAAGAGGAAGGGCCATAGATGGGAGTGAATTTGAGATGAAGTTTTAGGTAATGGGTAATAAACCCTAAAATGAAGAAAATAAAAAGAGAAAGAAACATGTTTGTAGCAAAGTGGGTTTTAGAGTGAATGAGGTTTGTAAGATTGAGGTATATAAGTGGTTCTATTTATATTTGTGGAAATTTGCCACACTTAATTATCACATGATTTTTATGCGCAAATTGAAAATAACAGCGCCGAGAAAATGCCCCCAATGGATGTGTAACATTGTCTGCTACTAATACGATTTTCTTTATTTCTAGAGTGTTATTATTTAATTGTCGACGGGATTATTCTACCTAATAAAAAATAATATTTTAGTAACTATATAATGTCGAACGAATATTTATGATGAATTATTTTTCGAGCGGTGTGTTATAATAATTTCGCTAGCTAGAATTAAAAATGCAACATTAAGTAAATTTTTCATAAACCAATCAACACGTACATACATTTTTATAAAATTAAAATTTGCCTTATTTTTGTCATATATAATTTTTCGATAAAAAAAATTTATCGCTCGAACACACGATGCGTGCAGTCAACAAAGTAATATATATGTTCGCCACTGGCTATGAAATCTTTTTCTTGGTGTGACGAAGACCAATACCTTAAAAGCACTTAAAAACTCATCTTTCTATCCATGATAATAAACCTTATATTAGGTAATAATTTGAATACTTTTGACCATACAACTATATTATATTTCCATGTAATATAGTCAAATTTCAATAATATATTATATTTCCATGTAATATAGTCAAATTTCAATAATATATTATATTTCCATGTAATATAGTCAAATTTCAATAATATATTATATTTCCATGTAATATAGTCAAATTTCAATAATATATTATATTTCCATGTAATATAGTCAAATTTCAATAATTTTGACCACTCATATTACTAATCAACTTTATGATAATGTTCCCTCTATAATATACGGTCAAATACATATTGTTTAGTGATACTATGACTATTTATATACAAAATTAGGGTAAATTTAGCAGTTTATTGAATTTAAACTCTTGGTAATCTATTGATTTATGTTAAGAGTAAGTATATACATGAATGGGCTTAATGTTTTTTTTAGACTTATATTTATATGTTTTGACTTTAATTTATTTAAATAAAACTCTTTCAACTCATTCCAGATACTCACAATTTAAGACCATAGAAGTCCACTGCATTTGATAGTATTAATTAGTCAAAACACCTTACAACTATTAATTGTAATTTTAAAGTGATATAGTTGAGAAAGTATTAATTAATAAAGAATAATTAAAACTACCATTGAATTGAAGAAACAGAAGCCACCATAATTATAAAGCTTTTTTCCGATCCCACCATGAGTGGACCAACACTAAATGCATAATTTGTTTCACGTTATAATTGAGACTGCTTTAACTCAAACCCTAATTTATTTATATATAAATGGTAATATATATATGTCCTACCAACAAAATTGTTTTTTTGTGATTTAACGCCTTATATTTATCAAGTTTATAGGAAAATAATATTTCATCTATTTCAATTAATATGATTTTTTTTTAATCGGTCCAAAGATAACACAATATATTTCCTAATTAATTTTATAAATATTATTTGACAATATTGCAACATATGACTCATGTTGAGTCACATTTATCTAACAATTTTTCAAAAAAATAAATGTATACTCTTTTATTTAAAAATAAGTTTATAATATTACTCTCTACATCCACGTTTAATTGTCATAATTTTTATTTTTAAAATCAAATAATAAAAAATTTGACTAATAATTTTTTTCATCATATTAATATGCAAAAGTTATAATTTATAGTATTTTTATATAATTTTTGAATATCTAATTTTTTATTTAAAATATTAAATTAATATAATTTAATATAATTTTAAAAATTAATTAAATTAACTTATAAAAAGTGAAATATGACAAATAAAAATTGACAGAACAAGCAATATATCTTCTCATATTATATCACGTAAATTTAACCGAATAAAGTATCTTAGTCGATAATTCCTGGACGGTGGGAGTCCCAAGAAAAAGAGGTTACACTAAATTTGTGCGGCGGAGCAGCACATCTTATTCTATCGACATAGAAGGAAATGTGCATCATGTGATTTTAATGTAACATTTACATGTATAGCAAGTGACTAGTTTTTTACTAATTCACTTTTCATTTTAGTTAGACGTAATTTTATTTAACTTAACATAGTATTTTTTATTAAAAAAAAATCGTTACACTTATGAATTACTTCATTTCATTGAAGGTAAAAGAGAAAATTTAAAGTTGAATAATTTTTAATTATAGTAAAATAATAAAAAAAAATTGAGATAATTAAAAAAAGTATCACGTGAAATGAACGGAGGTAGTTATTTGTTTTTTATGATAGAGGGATTGAGAATAGGTTAGTTGGAATTACACTGATGAAAAAAGTGTGGGGTAAGGATTTTTCATGTAAATCACAAGTGAAACTCTAATCACGTGCCTAATTATTCTTTAATTATTCATAGTTAATTAATTAGTTGGAACTGCACTATTGGAAAGAGTAATGTGAATAATTACTCATTATAAATATTAAATATACCAATGATTATGAATATTTGTACTAATATGCTGAATTGACAAGAAAGGAAAATATGCTGCTTATTACAATCTGCAGATAAATTTAACAAGTGATTATTCATATGGTTATTAAATAAATATTCTTCTCATTTCTCGCGTTTTATTATTTTATTTTATTTAAATTTGTATACTGCATATAAGTTTTAATTTCAATAATATTATTGAATGGAATAACAACTAACAAGCAAATAAACGGATGGAGAAATTATAGTGTGATAATAGAGCTAATAATGCCGACATAGAAACCCAAAAAAAAAAAAAATTGTATATTTATTTTATATGGTTATGGACATGTTGAGTACTTTGATAACTGGACCATATACTATATGTCTACAAATAATGGAACGTACCTCATCACTACTTAGTCTACTACAACTACACACATCTGGACCATTTATATTTATTTTTCAGAGGCACTGTTTTAAATTTGACCAAAAAATAATTTTATTATATATGTAAGTCTAATAGTTATACCTACAACAACATTAAAAATGAACTTCTCTTCTTTTGCTACACTAATTCAATGGTAAACAAAATGAACAATTTGCCTACATAGATTTGTATCAACCCTATATATAAATGTTACACTTGATAAATTAAATATTGAATTTGCTTGGTTGTCAAAAAAAAAAGTAACTGTATTCCACGTTACTCTAATCTAGATTATAGGAGTACTAATTTCATTCATTAAGATTTTACAACAACAGAAGTAAATTTCAACTACATATTCATAAAATATACATTTTCATTATGATATTGATCATTTGCAAGAAATATAAAAAACACATTGGGATTTAAACATAGTTAAAATAAGTTTTTGGATATATATATATATATATATATATATATATATATATATATATATTAGATGTCGAATTTTCACTATTTTATGTGTTTATTTATTTAAATTTTATATTCCTTATTGAAAATTCTGAATTTGTCACTGAACAAGCAGCAAATGCTAACTGAACACTAGAGTTTTTTTTTAATTTCATCTTTTAGCCTAGCGCGCTAGCACGGTGATGGATTCTTACATTAAATCCTCCAACCATGTGCGCGGTTAAAAGTGGTAAAAAACCCGGTTTTTCTACCTTTACCGGTTTAATCTCGAACCGCCTTAGAACCGAAGCCAACACATACTTCATCTGCGTAAATGCCATTTCTTTCCCCAAACACACCCTTGGACCGGCTTGAAACACTGGATACTCATACGGACTCACACTCTTCAACCCTCCGTTTTCATCGATCCAACGGTCCGGTTTAAATTCGAGTCTGTCTTTTCCCCAAATCTCCTCCATCCGACCCATACCGTACGGGAAATAAGTAACTCTATTGCCCTTCTGAACCCTTGTTCCGTCTGGTAATATGTCGTCTTTAGCCGCATGCTTTGAATCCCAAGCTACTGGAGGATAAAGCCTCATTGATTCATTCAAGCACGCGGATAAATACTTCATCTCTTTTAATTCGTCAAATTCAAGCGCCTTATCACCATTGTTGATCGACGTTATTTCTTTGATCATTTCGTCTTTAACGTCATGGTGATTGGTAGTGAGCCAAAAAAGCCACGTCAATGCGGAAGAAGTGGTGTCTCTTCCTGCTATTAGAAAACTTATAACCATATCTCTCACCACTTCATTTTCGTGTCCTGCAAGTAATAATCTCGAAAGAAGGTCCATGTGATTACCTCCATTTTCAGTAGCAATCTTCTGTTTCTTTTCCTCTATGATCTTATCAATACAACAGTGAACGCGTTTCACGTTTTCCTTCAGTTTCTTCTCCGATCCTAAATTGAGCGCTCTTTTGCTTTTCCAAATCGCGTAAACAGGCGCCATCCCACGCATAGCACACGCAAGAGAAGCGGTATCGAACGAATCAACGAGAATTGGCACGTGCGAGAGATCATCCAAACAGTGCGGATCAGTACCTAAGGACACCTTGCAAATTGTATCAAAGGCAAAACGCCTAAGCACGTCTTGCAAGTCCAACACTTTACCAGAATTAGCTGCCTGAATTAACAACGGAATAAGCCTGTTTTCGACTACTTCTTCGAGAGTTTTTACAACAAACTCTCTCAACGAATTTGTGCTGAACTCATGGCTAGCTAGTTTACGCTGGGCGCTCCACAGTTCCCCGTCCACGTTGAATATCCCACGCCCTAGAAAATCGCCTAGAATATCCGTAAACGGTTTCCCCTTTGGATAATTAATAAAATTAGTTTTGAGCATGTACTCAACGTTATCCGGATTAGCTGTGATTATAGTCCGAGGAGCGCCGAATCGCTGAACTAGAATGGTTTGCGTTGGGGATTCAGATAAAAGCTGAGTGTACCAATCCAATATTCGATGTCGATTTTTATAGAAGGAAATAAGGCATCCAAGGATTGGGTAAGAGGAAGGGCCATAGATTGGAGTGAACTTGAGATGAAGTTTTAGGTAATGAGTAATAAACCCTAAAATGAAGAAAATAATAGGAGATAGAAACATGTTTGTAGGCTTTAGAAGAAGAAGAGACTAGAGAGAGGTGTGATTTATTAAGGAATAAATGGCTTTATTTATATATGTAGAATGAAAATGACAATAGGGAGGAACTCTGCCACACTTCACTTCTCATTACTACTAAGTACTAACCAATATATCATCACGTTTTTCTTGTGCGGAAAACTAAAAAGTAGGCTATTGGCCCCCCAAACAAATTTATTTCAGTCGACATATTAACAGCTCAGTTAATAAATTATCTAAATTTTATTTTGTTGTTGTGAGTTCGACTTCCTCTTCTCCCCATTTCCTACTTCCCCTACCCCAATTTTTGAAGAAAAAAACAGTGCCTATATTTTTATCCGTACTTAAATAATAAATAATAAAGAATAATGATGAATATCAAAAACGAATTCAATGTTATTGCCATCCATATTATAACTTATTTTTACTACTTTCTCTGTTTATAAAAGAATGCTCATATTTTCTTTTTACTCTGTTTAAAAAAGAATGACCCCTTTTCTTTTTTGGCAACACTTTAACTTTAACTTTCCTCGTGACATTTTTAATACCACAAGATTAAATTGCATTTTGGTACATTTGACATAACTTTTATTTAGAACCACATGATTAAAAAGTCTTTTTTTTTTTCTTCTTAAATTCCGTTTCAAGTCAAACTAGAACATTCTTTTTGAAACGGAGGGAGTATTAGATTCACAATCAATCATATTTTGAAGTTTTTGGTGTCAACTTAATTTTCGAATAAAAAGAATTTATTCAAAATCTCAACTTTTTGTTATCAGTCAAAATTTCATAATCTATTAGTGAGTAATATTTTATACAATTATCCATTGTGAGAAGATAAGTAAGAAGCAACTTATGTATAATAAAAATATTGAATATAATTTACCTAGAAATTGAAAAATCTATCCTTATATAATTTTAAATGTGAATTATATTTGATAAAATAACAATTTGTAAACCATTTTGGATTAGCCTTACAAAAAAAATTTAGGTGACATCAATAAAAGCAAATATGTGTCCGCCGCTGGCTATGGCATCTCCCTTTTAAGTTTCTTTTTTATTATAAATAAAATAGGGATAATGCACAAGTATCCACTCAATTTATTCTCGAAATTTCAAATACATATTTATACTATAATAAAATTATATTATTCTCCTGAACTTATTTTATAAATAATATTCTATCCCTTTTCGTCCTACGTGGCACTATCTTGTAGGTTCAGCGTGTGTTGACATTTTTTTTTAAATTATTGTCACATAAGTCGAAAAGGAATAAAAATTTATTTATAAAATAAATCCAGAAATAATAGAATCTTAGTATAGTATAAGTGTGTATCTGAGATTTCAGACATAGTTTGAGGGAGTACTTATCTATTTTACCAATAAAATACGGCAAACAATTTCAATACCTTTGACCATCCAATTTTATGATGATTCATTCTTGTGTTTGAAGTCAACGTTCAATAATTTTTACCACAACTGATTTAGGGATGTTCCCTCTATTGCATTCAGATTAGAAAAAATTTCAATTTTGTATGTTTAAGCCAATTCACTATTTTAATTTATTTTTATAACCTTCAGAAAATTTATAATCTCTGTTACAGTCTATTATTCGGGTTGAAATTTTGTTGTTGTTTGCTATAGTTAATAAAAGTATTATTAAATATAGACAATTTTTAATACACTACTTTTATGAGAAATGAAACTATTTACTATATGTTAAACTCGAGTCCGAAGTCTAAAGGGTACAAAATATTAACAAAAATTTCAAAATGGTATATAAAATTTTATATTAACCAAAACGGCAAAATCGTTACACCAACAGCGATTTACTCCAACGGAAAAAAGCGATTTTGCAAAATGTGATTTTTTTTTAAAAAAAATGAAATCGCTACCTAGGCAGCGATTTTAATTTTTTTTTTTAAAAATCGCTGCGTAGGCAGCGATTTATAATTTCTTTTAATTTTTTTTTTTTAAAATAAGGAAAATCGCTGCATGTGCAGCGACTTCATTTTTTTAAATTAAAATTTCTTTTAAAAAAAAATGGAAAAGCGATTTATGTTTTAAAATTAATTTTTTTTGAAAAAAATAAAATAAAAATCGCTGGAAGTCACTTTCTTAAAAAATATATTATAATTTTTTTTTATTTTATAAAATCGCTGCTTTAAAATTTTTTTAAAAAATAAATAATTTTTCTTTTTTAAAATCGTTGCCTAGGCCGCTTTCCATATTTCAATTATTTTTTTTAATAAAATCGTTGAGCGATTTGCATATTAAAAAAAATATATATATATATATAAAATCGCTGCCTAGGCAGCGATTTTCATATTTAATTTTTTTTTTTTGAGCGATTTCCATATTTAAAAAAAAAAATTGGTAAATCGCTGCCTTTGGCAGCGATTTTCTTTATTTTTTTTTAAAAAAAAATTTAAAGAAATTATAAATCGCTGCAGAGGCAGCGATTTTGCTTTTTCCGGTGGAGTAAATCGCTGTTGGTGCAGCGATTTTGCCGTTTTGGTTAATATAAAATTTTATATACCATTTTGAAATTTTTGTTAATATTTTGTACCCTTTAGGCTCCGGACTCTGTTTAAACTCACACTTCGTGTTAAAATTTTTGGGATGATTGGTTGAACCATATTAACCATACGTTACTATTAGAAATTTTAATTTAATATAAGCTTGGTTCAATTATAAAAAGAATTACGATGACAAAGAGAAATAGGAATAATTTCAATATGTCTCACTTGAGAATTATGAAAAAATAAACCAAACAGGAAAAAAACACAATATATATAAATACTAGAAGGGACACAAGACAATTATTAAACTGTTCAAATATTTTTATTTTAGGGAAGCCAATAAAGTGACATATAAAATACTTGATTTAGCATTAACTACTAAAAATAGCACCTTCATTCTTTCAACTACTCTCTATAACAATTACTTCCTCCATCCAAAAATATTTGGCAGTATACTAAAAATAGATTCCAAAATTAATTGTCAATATAAATATTCAAGAGATAATTATTAATTTTTTAAGTTTACCCTTAATAATTATTTTATTTTGTTTAATTAAAAAGTTATGTAGATTTTTTATATTCTTACTATATATAGTAGGGTTATATTAGTCAAATTACATCTTGTATTAAATTTTCCTCAATGATTGTGCATGACTTTACCCTGACAAATAATTGTGGACGGAGGGAGTATGAAAACGTTATTTCAACTTAATAAATGACAATTGCCTACAATAATTAAAAAGAAATGTAATTATTATTATTATTAGAGAAAATGCACAAGTCCCCCACTCTATGTCCTAAATCTCAGAGACACACTTATACTATATTAAGGTCCTATTATCCCCTGAACTTATTTTATAAATAATTGTTTATCCTTTTTCGGCCTACGTGTCATTATCTTGTGTGCCCAACGCGTGTTGATATTTTTTTTCCAAGCTAATGCCATGTGATGTAGGCCTAAAAGTGGTTGAAAATTATTTATAAAATAAGTTCAGATAAGTAATAGGACCTTAGTATAATATAAGTGTATAGATTGAGAGTACTTATGCATTTTTCTTTATTATTATTTTGTTTGTTAGTTTCGTTTGTTTAGTAGTATGAAAATTGTAGAATCATTATAGGTTACTTCCTTTAATTTTTAGTATAGTTTATAGTGGTCTAGTCTAACACACTAAAACGCACATTGCCTAAAAGTTACGTGATGGCTTAAACTTTATTAAAAATAATTAAGAAAAATTAAACAAATGGTTTCAACTCTCAACCTAACCTATATATATATAGAGGAGTGCCAAGTAATTATTGCATCATATGACTTTTACATTTAATTGACAGTATACATATATATTTAAGTACTTCTAAATACATATTGTAGGGAGACAAATATGATTACACTGCATTTTTAATGATTTTTAGCACCAATTAATCAATAACAATAATTTAACTATCATCAAATATATATTTAGTAGTAATTATTAGTGAAAATTATATTTTAACTTTATTTTATTTTATGAATATCACTAAAACTTATAGCGATATTAAATCTAATGACAACTAATTCAATATTATAGATTCAAATTTTATCGCCATCTATTAATATACCCATAAAAGTTATTTAGTGTGAACACACACGCCCCACATAAGCAATATGAGTTCAAAACCAAAAGGATAATAATTTTTATTGAAATTTCCAAAAGGACAACTCAATATATTTTAATATCAAAAGGATAATATTTTGTTAATTTCCATGGTGATTTTAAATATAGGGTTTTACAAATAAGACTCAAAAATTCATGAGCCTTACTTGAGTCTTGTAAGGCGCAAATCCGCCTACTTTTTAAAAAAAAATGCATTTTCCTTATATATTATTTTTATTGTTTCTTAAGTATGTATTATTTCTTAACATGTAAAATGTTGCCCTTTTGAAAAATTTAAAAAAAAAAAATGATGCCCTTTTAGTTTCGAACTCTAACTAATACGTCATTGAGTACAACAAAATTGCTTACAATTATTTTTTAAAAATAATTTGATCGCTTAACTCTGTACTCTATATAATTTAAACTATTTATAGTATACTGTTCTACATCAAGACTTTTTCTTAAAAGTAATGGGAAATGGGAAGTTGAAATTCCACTCTCAATTAATATCAAGTCACTTTTGAATTTGACTTGTGGCCTGGGTTAAAGATGCATCATTTTCGAATTATTATAATATATAAGCTCATTTTAAAGTTCATATAAAAAATATAATATAAAGCTCATTTTAAAGTTCATATAAAAAATAAAAAAAAACTTTTAATCACAACCAATCCCATGCCAATATGATTAGCAACCAAGTATATAGTAAGTAGCAATTAATTAGTCGGAGACATGTGACAAGCGCCGTAATTTGAGCAGTATTATTTCCTCTTCCAATTGGATAATGTACGTTTCAATTAATATTTATTAGTATTATCTTAGAAAATTATTTGTTTTATCGAATAAAATTAAATTCAATGAGAATTTGAGTTATTTTAATGACTATCTCAACTTCAAGAAATATAAGTATCGAATATTGAGGAATCGTAACAGTTAGCACATATTCTTGAGATTTAACGATTCATTTTTT
>JAJJBR010000749.1:0-46549 GCA_022817965.1 Solanum lycopersicoides
ACATTAGGGACCTCTGTTTCTCGACATTCTTTCTGGATGGTCGCCCTCTGACTACTCTTCATGGAGGCATGATGATGTGAAAAGATGCATATCACGAATTAGAGAAGAGACTTTTAGAGGTAAACTCTACGCAAAAGAATATGAAGAAGTGGAACATTCCTAAATGTTGTTGTGCTCCTCTATAAGATATGGCGGCGTCTTCACACCGATGACTAAGACTCTATAGAAACGGCTTCATAGTCTCCCTAGGACTCTTGAACTTTTCACTCTGATATAAAGTTTGTCACGCCCAGAGCCTAAATACCCTGGATGTGGACGGCATCCAACGACCATTGCTGGCCTTAGAGCGAACCCTATGGCCTGACTTACTTACCTCAGCGGAAGACTATGCTAAGAGTCGTAAAAGAATTAAAGGCATTCTCATAAGAAAACTTAGTAACTAGTCTTGGCCAAAATGACACCTAAGTTCAATACAGTAACATAACAAAATATAAGATAAATGAGATCCAAAACCAAACTACTACACATGTCTGTGAAACTCAAAACTGACTGAGATGGATGTTGGAACAAACCACACAACATCCTAATGACTAAGCTAGAAAAAAAAATAAGTAGGTCCTCCGGAATGCAAGGAGGCTCTGAAAGTGCCTGCAGAGTGCTTAACTGGATCAACATGCGCGTGTGTGCTGGTTTTGATTACCTGCGTCGACTCATAAATGATGCAGACCAACTGGTATTAGTACATTGAATGTACGGTATGTGAGTTGGATAGCTAACACATTTTAAGCTTGAAAGAATAATAAAGTACACTTACCTTGGCTTTGCTCAACTCAGGTCTACTAACTCTTATTCAATATATGCAGTTAAAAAAAAGTAAATGCAATATAGAGAAAAGGCTGACTGAAATATTTGGAACTTCTGAACGTATACAAGTATACTAATAATATCTGAGATGTATGTAAAAATACAATAAACTAATGTATACGAAAAATAAAATAGTGCTCCGTATAAAAATACAATACTACTGTGGGAGTTTCTCTAACTGACAACCATCACTTAAGAGATATAGTGATGGAACAATGTTACTCGGCGCACGCTGCCCGATATCCTAACCTTGCCAGAGTATAGACCTGAATCTGCCTAATGGATCCATTTTAAAACTATGAGAGGGTTCATCTAAAGATATGACCTTTCCTACCCTTGATGGTACATGGTTTACATGGAGACTTGAGTTATCTGCTGGCATCCCATCATCGGTGCCATACTACTATATATCTATATATTAATATATATATATATATATATATATATATATATATATATATTATATATATATATATATATATATATAACTAGCTTCTTACGTTTTTAAACATAACTGATTTTATGATTTGAGATTCGTGCTCAAAATTAGCTTCTAAAAAGCTCTGTTGGAAATCATAGTTTTCCTCTTTCTTGTATTAAAACTAGCCATCGACTCTATGGAAGTCTAGCTACCTTCTTTCTCAAAAGTTTGAAAACATTTTTTGTTTACGCTCTGAGAGACTACTAAGATACCTTATAAGTGTTGAGAAATGAACTCAACCTTTACTTTAACCTTAAAACAAAGTTAAATGTATGTTTAAGACTTTGAATGATTTAGGAACTTCTCTGACTTGCTTCATAACTTTTAGACTTGATCTTAATTTCTTTGACTTTGATCTTTAACTTTACTTGGAATTGGATTATGGGTTCAAGGTTCATGATCTCATGTTTATGGAATTTTTCATGATGTTTAATATGTACTATAAAGTGTTGGAATCAACTAGCAATGATAGGTACATCATTAGGAACAAGTAAAAAAGATAGGGAAAGAAGGGGTCTCTTGTGGGTATTGGCGCTCTAAGAGGCATAAGGGCTAGAGACTGACGGATAGAGAGTGTCCTAAGAGGCTCTGGCTAGCGGGCGTGCCAGGCCCTGTCAGACAGAGGCTGCCCTGAGGGGCTTTGACAGGCGCGGCGCCCCAGAGCTTGTTAGACGCAATTTTTCGACTTTTCTTCTCTGATTTCCAGTTTAACTCTTCTAAACTCCATGTATCCCTCAAATACTTAGTATCTCAAAATACTTCATTACCAATAGATTAGAACTAAAACATTCCAGAAACACGGATCAAAACTACTAGAGGTCAACTACAATTCAACCAACAAGAATTTCACAACTTTCCACAAGAACTTCAATATTTTCAATCAAATAAACTCTAACTTGTTGTATTGAATCAAATCGGAGTGTAGGTTAAAGGACCAAAACCTAATGATCTCATATACCTCATAGGGATCACCCCACGAAATCCACGTAACGATCTTTGCGTTCTTGGACAATTTTGATCTTCCTCTTCTTCTCTTTTTTCTACTAAGCCCTAAGCGTTCTTAAGCTTGAAAACTGATTTTGGACTTGGTCTTTACCCCTTAATAACCCTTGAAATGAATTAGGAAATACTAGGGTGAAAAGATAACTTTGCCCTTACTAAAATCAGGATTGGACTTTCCTCAGTCCAACAACACAACTTCCGAAGGCATATCTCCCTCATTCGACTCGTATTTTTGCAAACTTGGAAATGTTTTGAAAGATATCCAAGATCATTCCAACCATATAAGGAACTCATCCAAACTTCTCCTGAGCTGGAAGTTATGGCCATTTGAAAATAACCAAACCTCACTTTTTGAAAGCTGAAAATTTTCTAGATTTCCTATTTATTTCTAAAATTGATTATCCTTGGTTTCTTAGCTTATTTTTAGTTAATTCAAGTAAAGATATGTTATATTAGCGATACATGATTGACCTCTTTCTTGCTCTGATCATTTTTGGCACTAAAGAAAACGCTTGATATGGATCTTATGCCACAAATCCAGATTTCTCAATTATGCTCAGTGAAGTTACTATTTTCTCAAGGCTATCAAGGTTGGTTGGGATTACAGTTTTATCCACACACATTTCTTCGACTCGATCCTGTTATTGTAAAATCTCCCATGATTCGACACTGAATCCACATTGGTATGACTACGACAGTTTGAAGAGTTACAATTTTTGTCAATCAAATCTTGAATTTTATTTCTTCAAGTTGATGCAACCTTTAATGGTATGTTCGACACCTTCTGAATGGTAAGCACAATGAAGATCGATCCTGTAATGTCTGGAATTGGCATTTTTTGGGTCAACAATTTGTATCAGACCCGAGTACTTTTCAATCTCCCAAAAAGTTGAGTCGACTTTCAACCAATGGATAAAAAATCCAGGTTGTTTTCTCTTAAGTTTAGGGTGAGGAAGATCGTAATTATTTCGTGGAGGTGGAGGTACTTGATGATAAAGTGGAGTAGGTGTTTGTGGAGTTTGGCATATGTAATGGGCATTTTTTTAATTTTGCAAAGTTACTTGGTAATTTGGTTGAACATTTGGGTATATGACAATGGAGCTTGGTAATTTGGACAATTAGGATAATTTGTAGTGGATGGGACGAGTATGGTGTTGCAGAAAAAAGGGGACGGCACGATTTTTCTTTGATTTCTGAATTTTCTGGATTGATATGGCATTTCTCAATTGTTCGCATTGGAGAAGAAAAACATGGCCGGCTAATGTATGTTGCTGGGTTATTATTAGTGATGGGCTAAAATGTATGATGACTTGAGCCTTTAGAATTAATTGGCTTAATTGAGGAATTTGGCTTATATTTTGGCTAACAATTTAATGATTTGAGAATTATAAAGTGAGCTGATGAATGTAATGGGCTGCTGATCAGGCCCAAAAATCGATCTTGCAAATTGAGTTTAAAAGGGAAGTGAAAAGATTGCCAATTGAGTTTAATTTTAGATGAAATTAATATTAATTAATTAACGAACCTCTTAATCTTAACGAGATATAATAATTAATTCTATTATAATATAATTAACTCAAAAATATGAACTACAAATTATGTAAAACTAATAAATCAAATATTTAAGTAAAACTAAAATATTTTGAGATTATTTTCAAATATTAATATAATAAATATACACAAAATTATATATAATATATAATTATTTTTAAAATTATAAAAATGACAAAATAAATTGAAAAATATTTAAAATTTTATAAAGTCAATTATTTCAAATCGTTTGAAATTTAAGACGCTCGATGACTAATTCATATTGTGGAAAACCAAAATTAGATGTCAACAACTGTCTCGTTTGACTTGGATTGATGAAAGAAATTCGAGGCAATGAAATTGACAAATCCAATTTTGACCAACCACATCTTCATCTTTGGGAAAAAGAATTATGGTATGGAATTTATAAATTATGGCCGAACCCCGGTAGAAAGTTTCCTACATATCTCACGCTACATGAGAATTTAGGCTACTTGCAGTTCGATACGCTTGATTTGACGCTCTATCATGAAAGAATTAGAAAGTTATCCCGATATCATATTATGAGGAAATCAGAATGCTCGAGAATAAGATTTGAGAGAGGATATAGAAATATATTCGAGTTTTCAACATTGTGACCGCCTACATATCCTTAAATCTTAGGTATTATGCTGCTTGTAGTTTGACTCGATTGATTGAAAAGGAAATCTATTATGCAAGATAACCTTTGGTTCAGGAAGAGTGACAAGCAAGTTGAGTATGAAAAAGAGGCTTGCAACCTCTTAGTCATGAATGTGGGGGCCTTTACACCCATAATTAAGAAATTACACGAACATAATTTCCAAAGGTCTTGGTGCATTATCACTCAAATTAGAAAGTTACCTTCGGTGAGAGTGAAAATTTTCCCGGATGTGAAATTGAAATCGATAAACGCAAAGAATAACCCACATGCCTTCTGATAGGGGTATGGTTTTTTTGTGATGGAAGTTACTCCTCAGCTCGCGTCCTAAGAGTCTGAAACTCCTCTTCAGACTATGTCCCAGTTCACTTCTAAGAAAAAGTTCCACATTGTGATGCATCCCTCTTAATGTCGTCCGCACCTGTGGTTTATTTCAGAATTCATCCTCTTGGATTCTCTCGCAAAGATTGAAACAAACTTATTAGTAGAGACTGTAATTTAGATAGAGAAGTGATATGTTTTACCCTATTCAACACATATTTTTTTTCTAAATATTTTGACGTCAGGTTCCGTCAATTTTGACATAGTAGATGATGAATTGATATGATACGACACGATGATGAATTTATCGATAATGTAATATTTGCTGATGACGATAGTTCATTGATAGAATGCTGCTGCTACATTGATAATGAAGATGTTGATACTCGATTGATAATAAGATGCTACTACATTGATGGTTCATCGACATGATGATGTTGATCCAATGGTAGGATGATGTTGTCGAATCTTGATTTGTAAGATGATGTTTCTTTTGGCATTGGAAGAAGCAATGACTCTCTCAAAGTTTGAAGATGCAATGACCTTCTTAACGGTTGAAGATGCAATGGCCCTCTCGACGTTTGAATGCAATGACCCTCTCAACAAATGAAGGTGATGGACCTTCGACGACTTGAATGCAATGGCCCTCTCTGCATTTGAAGATGCAATGGACCTCTTAGAATATGAAGATGGCCCTCTCGGTGTTTGAAGATGTAATGGCACTCTTGGCGGCTTGAATGCAATGGCCCTCTTGGCATTTGAAGATGATGGCCTTCTCGAAATATGAAGATAGTGACCATCTCGGCGTTTGAAGTTGCAATGGACCTCTTGGCGGCTTGAATGCAATGAACCTCTTGGTGACTTGAATATATGATGGCCCTCTTGGCGTCTTGAATGCAATGGCCCTCTTGGCATTTGAATATGATGTATCTCTCGACATATGAAGATACAATGGCCTTATTGGCGGTTTTAAAGATGCAATGACCCTCTTCGCATTTGCATATATGATGGCCCTCTCGGCATTTAAAGATACAATGTCCCTTTTGGCAGTTTTGAAAATGTAATAACCCTCTTGGCATTTGTATATATGATGGTCTTCTCAACAATTTAAAATGCAATGAACCTCTTGGAGATTTGAATGCAATGACCCTCTCGGCATTTGAATATTATGGCCCTCTTGGCGATTTGAATATGTAATGGCCCTCTTGGTGGTTTGAATATACAATGACCCTCTTGGCAATGGAAGAGGATGGCCCTTTTGACAATGGAAGATGATGGCACTCTCAGCGTTTGAAGATGCAATGGTACTCTCGGCGCTTGAAGATGATGACACTCTCGGCGGTTTGAATATGCAATGGCCCTCTTGGCGGCTTGAATGTAATGACCCTCTCGACAATTTGAATATGCAATGATCCTCTCGGCTGTTTGAATACAATGATCCTCTTGTCGGTTGGAATAAGTAATGGCCTTCTAGGCGTTTGAAGATGATGGCCGTCTCGGTATTTGAAGATGTAATGGCCCTCTTGGAGACTTGAATGCAATGGAACTCTCGGCATTTACATATATGATGGCCCTCTCTACATTTGAACATGTAGTGGCCCTCTAGTAGGTTGAAGATGATGTACCTCTCAGCGGTTGAATATGCAATGACCCTCTTGGAAATTGAGATATGTAATGGCGTGTCTCGGCAATGGTATTAAATCCTTTGATAATACGATATACATGACTTCCTCGTGATGAATACGATTTCCCTCTGGGTGGTTCATGTCACGCCCCGAGCTACCCTCGAGACGCGGACATGGGACCTAGGACCACAAGTGATCCCAAGATAACCCTGCTGGCATGATCATGAGCGTACTAAGAATATAAACTGATGCGGAAGCTAAATTATAATTTATAATGAAAAGATGGGGAATACCCATATACTAAAACTGAGATAATATGAAAACTGATGAGCTTATACAAAGAAGTTATTAACTCAATACTAAGCTGAAACTAACTATGTGTGAAAATAGCCTCTAAACTAGACTAGAAATACTGGGACAAGCCCCAGCTAAGTCTAGCAAAAACTGAAATGAATGACAAAAAAATTAAAATAAAACGCATGATTGTTGTCCTCGGAGAATAAGGACTCACCACTGAGTCTGCAAAACTGGATATCGGAAATCAATATATGCGTGATCTGGATGCTGAGAACCTGAACCTATATCACGGGAAGATGTAGCGCACGTATGCGTCAGTACTTGAAGGTTACTCAGCATGTAGGATAGAATAAAGCTAAAATAAAGCATAACTAAACATGTACAAAAACAAGTATGGAAATGTGAACATGATATACTGAATGCATAGATAACTGAATGCAATGACCAATTTATAACATGCTGAAACTGAATACTAAATATACTGATAGATGGTTAATGCAAGAGAGTCTAACTGAACTGTGGGAGCTACTAATAACCGATAATAAAACCACATGAGCTAAATGTGGAGTCCGATGTATACGCCCCATCGAGAGGATCCAATATATCCTGCCAGAGGTATAAAGGCATGCTGGCGTGATCACTAAACTGATTTCCCACAGAAGGGACTTACAACCTACTTGGCTAGTAGTTATGGGACTAATTGGGTACGCTGAACCCTAGTCCAACTCGGTATTATGCTACTCCCGTTGATTTATGTAGTTAACTCATTATGTCTGAATTTCTGTAAAATACTGGATATCTCAAAACTGAACACGCAAACTGAAAATGCAATATTTAATCTGATAATAATTCATTAATAACTGAGGCATGTATAATTGAATAACTGAAATGTCTGAACTAGCATGTGTAATTCACGAACTAAAGAAATACATAGCTAGGGTTCTGAAATTCATGCGATAAACTGAGTAATAACATGATGATCTGATTTGGAACATATATTTTAACTAAGTCATGAAGTTCTACTATAATTCTAGAAACCCTAGGTTATATCATGATAAGAGAATCAAGAGCTGACTGAAAACTAGGGACCCAATGGGTGAAAGGAACCCACTAGTGAAATCCCACATACCTGGTGATGAAATTCACAGAAAAACACTTAGGTTTTGGGGCTGGAACTGCTCGAACCTTGCTGCGTTCTTGAACTAGGGTTCTTGACCTTTTTCTCCTTTCTTGCTTCTAATTTTCTATGTTTTGATTTTTGATTTTGACTTAGGTAAGTTCTTGTTATGTTTCTAGGATTAAACTGACTAAAATCTGATGATTTAGGGTCAAAACGACGTAGCTTAGGGTTTAAACATAGTGGGAAAAGACCAAAAGACCCCTGAGTTAATTGTTTTTGGAACAAACGACGACCTGGACAGACGGTCCGTCGTTCAATCGACAGTCTGTCGTCTGGGTCCGTATGTTGGGTTTGTTTGACAGGCCTTTCCTCAAATAGGCATAACTTTTTACTCGGAGGTCTGATTTTAGAAAGGTTGTTGGCTGTGGAATGCTAATTCAATTATCTATCTTTTGGTATGTCATGGGACACCTAATTCATTTTGTGCTAAAATTTATGATTATTTGAAGTTGACCCAACTGCAATTCCCCCCTAACTGTCAGCTAATTTCCACCCGCGGTCATACCTACGGACCGTGGGACCATCTATGGACCGTGATGGTCAATAGTGGTTATTGTCATAGAGTGGGTAAATGTGGTATTGATCGATGGACACAGTCTACGGACAGTAGGTCCATCAGTCGTTCGACACTTAGTCAAATTTTTCTGGGCTGAGATTTTGGGGATTTCTGACTCAATCGACGGATGTGCAGGACAGACCGTGGGGTCAGGCTACTGTCCATCGATGGCAACCGTCAATTTCACCTGCAGATTTTTTTCTGAAAAATTGGGTTTTGGTCTATTTTGGATACGGGGTGTTACATTATCTCTCCCTTGGGAACATTCATCCTCGAATGAAGACTAAACTAGCTTAAATAAAGGGAGAGAGTTGCAAACCCTACTACTAAACACTGAGAATTGAGTTTCTGACTGAATTGAGTTCTGAGAACATGCAAATATACTAAAAATGCAAGTACAAACTGAAGGAACATGATTCTAATACTGAATTCACGTATTAATGACTAGAAAACTGAAGAGGAACTATTAACTCAAGCTGGAATGGAATCGGAAGGAAAGAGGTGAGGAAACTTGGCTTTCATGACTGCTTCTGCTTCCCAAGTAGATCCATCTACGGACTGACTCCTCCACAAAACCTTGACTGAATGACTTCTTTGTTTCTCAACCTTCTAACCTGACGGACAAGAATCTCAACTGGTACATCCTCATAAGAAAGACTATATTTCACCGCCACACACTCTAATGGCACTACTGAGGCTCGATCACCCACACACTTCTTTAAGAGCGAGATGTGAAAGATCGAATGCACTACTGCTAAGTCTTTTGGTAACTCTAACTCATATGCCACCTTGCCAATCCTTTTCAAGATTTTGTAAGGGCTTACATATCTAGGACTGAGCTTCCCTTTCTTGCCAAATTTGATCACCCCTTTCATGGGTGACACTTTCAGAAAAACCCAATCATTAACTTGGAACTCTAGTTCCCTTCTCCTTACATCTGCATAAGATTTATGGCGACTCTGGGCTGTCTTAAGTTTATCTCTAATGAGTTGTACTTTCTCCATAACATAAAGGACTGAATCTGTCCCTATCAAAGCTGTTTCAAGTACTTCAAACCAACCAAGATGAGATCTACATCTACGCCCATACAAAGCCTCATAAGGGGCCATCTAAATGCTGGAATGGTAGCTATTATTGTAGGCGAACTCAACAAAGGAAGGTGATCATCCCAACTACCCTTGAAATCAATCACACAAACTCTCAACATATCCTCTAGGGTCTGAATGGTACGCTCTGCCTGTCTATCCATCTGCGGATGAAATGTTGTGCTAAGGTTAACTTGAGTACCAAGACCCTTCTGAAACGACGTCCAGAAATGAGAGGTAAACTGAGGACCTCTATCTGAGATGATAGACAAAGGAACCCCATGCAACCTCACAATTTCATTAATGTAAAGCTTGGCATAGTCCTCTGCCGAATCTATAGTCTTGACCGCCAAAAAGCGAGAAGACTTAGTCGTCTTATCAACTCTCACCCAAATGGAGTTATGATGTCTGCGAGTACATGGTAACCCTGTGATAAAATACATATTGATCATTTCCCATTGCCAAGTAGACTTCTACCTTGGTTTTTGATGTTCTACCTTGACTTGCTGGCAATTGGGGAATTTACTCACAAAATCTGATATATCCCTCTTCATGCCATTCCACCAATAAACTTCCCACAGATCGCGGTATATCTTAGTGGCACCTGGATGAATAGAATATCTGGAGTTATGGGCTTCTGCAAGAATATGCTGTCTCAACTCACCCACATCAGGAACACACAATCTACCATGGTAGCGAAGTACACCGTATCCCCTTTGGGATAAAACCTCCACTCTCTGATTATGGACTGCACCCTTAAGTTCATGCAGGATTGGATCACTATCTTGCTTTTCCTTAACCTCCAATACCAAAGAAGATTCTGCCCCATTCTGAACTTTTACACCACTGTCTGATATGCTCATAAGGCAAACTCCTAAGCGACCAAGCCTATGAACATCCATCACTATCTCCCTCCTTTCTTTCTCAACATGGGCTACACTACCCATAGATAGTCTACTAAGAGAATATTCTAGTACATTCTCCTTACAGGATTATAATGCACACTCATATCATAATCCTTAAGGAACTCAAGTAATCTCCTCTGGCGAAGATTTAAATCTTTCTGGGTGAACACATACTGAAGGCTCTTGTGGTCAGTGAACACATCTACATGAACACCATACAAGTAGTGTCTCCAGATCTTGAGTGCAAACACCACTGCTGCAAGCTCGAGGTCATGAGTTGGATAGTTTTTCTAATTCACCTTAAGCTGTCTAGAAACATAAGCTATAACCTTATCTCGATGCATCAACACACAACCAAGGCCAACTCTGAATGCATCGCAATAGATCACATAACCATCTGAACCCTCTGGTAGATTCAAGACCGGAGCTAGGTGTCACGACTGGAATCTAGACCCCAGTCGAGACTGGCGTCGTTGACCTCTCAGAGGTCGCAGACAAGCCTACTTACGTTATTCTTACTTTACATAGGTTAATTTTAGCGGAAAATTTGAAACTTTTTGTTTCTAAATATTGCTTACTAAACATTTCTAATACATTCGTAATTTGTTCAGCATCAACCATCTAACATTAAGAGATAATCAAATAAAAGGAATAGTTCAATAAATCTTAATTGTATAATTGCCAAAACGGTCTAATACAAAGTCTGAATCAAAACAGTAAAGAAACGCTAGTGGAACATGCTCCACTAGCTCAACTCTAAAACTAAGCTGGAATGTAAAACAGTTGCATCCTCGAAAGCATGAGGACCTACCAAACTTCAGATGAATGCTGACGTCCGGATAGCTGCAACAATGATCCTGTAGCTCTATCGCCTACCTGTGCCTGCACCTAAAATAGTATAGATGGATAGGGTTAGTACACACTTGTACTAAGTATGGGTATATGCAAGCACACACCAAGGACATGCATGAGAAAGAATAGCTCTTTCCTAACGACATGATTTTTGGAAGTCAAGTCAGTGGACTTGCCAAATTGAGATTAGGAGGTTCCCAAATTTGGATTAGGAAAGTCAATGAGCTTTCCAAATTTGGATTAGGAAAGTCAGTGAGCTTTCCAGATTTGGAATAGGAAGCTTATGCCATGAGAATAACATACATCATTATACTTTTCACATTTTCACACAGCACATAACATTTACACATAGCACATATCATATAGCATACAATACATTTTGCATGTAGCACATAACTTCGTTCATATCATTCATTCATATGCCATGAGACATTGGAATCATGGACTTGACATTAAGACATCTCAGAAATGAGGGCTCAACATATGTGACCTCAACTAGGGAGTCTTCATTAGCAAACACAGAGACTGCTTCATTCATTCATACGTACTTCATTTCATTTCGTTCATAGTCCAGTGTAACCACCGGTTATACCTAGGATGTAGTTTAAGACTTTCATTAGGTTCGTTGTGCAATGACCAAGAATGACCTAATGTCATTACTTGAATCTAACTCACCTTTTGATTATCCTATCCTAACACCTTTGGTATTCATTCATTTCATTATGTGCATTATTTGAGGCTGGCATCATTCATTCATTGGGAACTTTAACTTTAACCGACATAGATCATGTGAGCATCATGAAATCCAGTGTCTCTCCCACACCGAAAAGAGGTGGAATCACCGGCCAAGGTGACCCATAATATGCTAGCGTACATGGGAATAAAACCCCGCCAGATCCCTATATTGGCAGTATAGGTTCGAAGACCAGGAGATATAAGGAGACCCATACCCGGCAAGCCGGACAGTCTCATCTCATGAGAGTTACGTGAACCTCCTCCCTTCCCGAAAGAAGGCATCACCGCTCATAGCTAGTCTATCGGTGCTCAGTATAAAGTTCCATTACATTCAACTCATACTTCATGGAAGTTGGCTTCTAGTATGAGGACATCATAGCTCAATAGATGATTTCTCATCTCATCATTAGTATTAAGTGTGTTAATCTCAATACTTTTATTAGAGTGTTCATAGAGACTGGTCTCTTCATTAACTTTACACTCTCATAGGTGAGTACGTTTTGGTAACAATTACTTAGGCTCATTTGAGATTGTTCTAATCTTTTACATTAGCCTCATATCATGTTGTCACCACATTCATTAACATTAGCACAATTGCTCTTCATAATTACTCACCCCATTTTACGTGAAAGTTCATTTCATCATATGCCATGTACTTGGCCATTTGCGTATTTCCCACTCTTACTTAACCCTTCTAGGGTTTCTTCGTTACTTTACATACATCTTAGGTTCACTTATTTTTAAGCGTATGCTAGACTTATGGGTCTATACATACAAGCCATGAGGCTTCATTCATAGTTCGTTAAGTGACTCATATCTTCCTAATATTATGTAGTACAAGACTTATGTATCTTGTATATATGCCAAGATATCGATTTCGATATAAGTAGGTGGCATTATTCTTCAACATTTAATTCACGTATGATTTATGTATCAATAAGGAAATTTGGGCAAGGGAACCCAAGTTCGAATCCCTTGGACAATACTTACATTTTTCCTTGACTTTATTTTTAGTCTTCATGATATTGGGACCCTAGGTCGAACCCCAACATCAACATTTCTTTTTAGTTCCTTTTCTCTAGAACTTCTCTCCTTTGGCCGAGGGGTTGTGGGTTCGAACCCCCACAGCCCCCTCTTATTTTCCCATTTATTTTCCTTGTCCATTTCGGCTTAACCAGGAGGTTGTGGGATCAAACCCCCATAGCCTCTCTTTATTTATTTTTCTTTATTTCGCTTGGGACTTAGAGGTTGTGGGTTCGAACCCCCACAACCTCCTTATTTTCATTTTCATTTAAAAGTTAACTACTTAAGTGTTGGCAGTGAGGTTGTGGGATCGAGCCCCCACAGCCTCACTTTATTTTCTTTTTAATTTCTCTCTTTGTCTCCTTCTTCAGCCAAGAGGTGGTGGGTTCGAATCCCACTCCTCCCATTATTTTTATTAATTTAAAATTCCCCTCTTACTCTCTTGTTTGACCGAGAGGTTGTGGGTTCGAATCCCATACCTCTTTTTTTTCCCAGCTTTAATGTAGTGATGTCTTGGGTTCAATCCCCACTGACCTCACATATTTTAAATATATTTTTAAACCTCTCAACCTTAAGTATTCTGGCCGAAAATTCCATCACCAAGTGCTTGAAATTTTATTAAATTTTCTAGCCTTTATTTAACAACATTCATACGTTCGTTTTGAGGTACTTTCATGATTCGTTTAACACATTCTTAGGTGTAGATTCATTGTTGTTTTGGCTTAGATTTTTCCACTTATGATCAGCCACCTTACACTTTATTTAACATCACAATTTACACACCTTATGCACAATAATTTCAATCATCAAACAAGCCATTTTAAGACTTCAAAACGGAGAACAACAACAAACATTTTACACATTGCACCATATCATTTTCGGTTGACATCATTGAACATGCTTGCTATTTACAAACATAAAATCACAAGGAACATCATATTTCACACTTAGCTACCAGCAACCATACCAACAACATGATTTCTAAACTAATTTAGATTGAAATCGGAAGGAGACTAGGGACAAGGAGTTCAGCGTTCAAGGGGACAACCCTAGTTTCATATGTCGTCTTTTGTAGAAAGAAATTCCTCTTGGAGAAAGGATTCCAAGAGAGAAAACCCATACCTTGTTTTAGCTTTCCACACCTTCCAAGTGCTGCCAAACTCCTCCCCTAAACCTTCAACACAAACCCGTCGAGAAGATGATGCAAAGTTTTCATTTCTTAAGTTAGCTTGCTTGCTTGTATATTTTTTTTTGTAAGTTCTTTGAGTTTAGAGAACTTTTGATTGCTTTCTAATGTTTTTATCTTCTGCTTTTGCAGCCAAGAAAAATAATTTGAATGAGAGAGAGATATATTTAGGTTTGAGGGAGAGAGATAGTGTGAGATAGTGCATCTTAAAACTAGGATAGTTGGCAAGACTTAGTCAATTTAAAAAAAAACATTAATTAATAAGTAAATAAATAATAAATAATAATAAAATCTGATTTTCCTTTTTACATCAGCCATTAATTATAAATTTATTAAATTAATTCACCAATAATAAAAAAAATCATATTAAATCCTTGCTCCCACCTAGATTCGAACCCGGGTGGAGCAAGACTTCATTTCAAGAGACCAATTTCGGCTCTCTCTCCCCAAATTGACCATCCACTTTATTAAATAATTAATTAATTATATATTTAGGGTAATTACGATATTACCCCTAGCCTGGTAAAAGACCATTTTACCCTTAGACCCTCAAAACTTAAAATTTCTTCTTTTTAAGTCCGGTAAAGACTCCTTCGATTAAATCTTCATTTTCGAGATCCTTACTTGGTTGGTTCCAACCTTTCAAAGTTCAACTAACTCCCCAAGTTAGTTGGCTTGGTCGTAGTAAGGGTTCTGAGGTCTGGTTCTACGCGTATCAATCCGTGTGAACCTTGGTCTAATCGCAAGCATTCTTGACACCTTAAACATTTAGCTTATTCATTTTTTTAGGGTTGTTACACTAGGGGTGTAAAAACCGAATCATTAAGTCAAATTGAACCGACGAACCAAACCAAACCGAAAAAAAAACCGAGTTGTGATTTGGTTTGATTAGTTTGGCGATTGAAAAAAAAACCGATCACTCTTGGTTTGGTTTGCTATTAGAAAAAAAAGAATCAAACCAAACTCAAACCAAACCGACACATATATATATACATAATTTATTTTGTTTATAGATAAAAAATATCATCCGCATATAATCTACTTAGATGATATATTTTTTGTTAGTTTATGATTTTCAATTTTATATATTTTATTTCAAATTTGGAAATTTTGTATATATACATATATATAATTTATTTATTTATAGCTAAATAATATTATTTATAATGTACTTTCTAATATATTTTTTGTTAGTTTAAAGTTTTCAATGCGTGTCTCTCTCTCTCTCTCTCTTTATATATATATATATATATATATATATATATATATATATATATATAATTTTATCTTAATTATAACTAAAAAATATTATTTATAATCTACTTTGTTAATATATTTTAAGTTAGTTTATAGTTTTCAATGTTTATCTATTTTATTACAAATTTGGACTTGTAAAAATTGTAAATATTTTATTTTGTGTTAAGATGTGAAGTTATAATTATATTGTTATAGTTTTTCAAATTCGAAGTTAACTATTTACTTTGTAAATATTTTTTGTATTCAACTTGCATCTAGCCTTTAATCTTATTAGTTTAGCATAATGAGCGTTGATATTTCAAAAAAAAATGTTTATACTCATGTGAATTTGACAGTCTTTTCTAGAATTTCTATTCACTTAACATTTTTTAAGTTTCATTTATCACACAGGTAAGTGAAAAAATGTTTATCGCCTTTTCAAATACGGTATAGTTGTAAAAAACCGAAAATATCGAAAAACCAAAAAAACCAAAAAAAAAAAACAACTAAAATCGAAACTAAAAAAACCGACTTCATATGGTTTGATTTGGTTTTTAGATTTGATAAATCAACATAACTGGTTTAGATTTTTTAAAATAAAAATCAAACCAAACCGACCTATGTACACCCCTAACCAGAGCTGTGTCAATCTAGTTTTCAATCCTGCAAAGTTTTTCTCACAATCACCTGACCATTGAATTTTGACCATCTTTTGAGTCAACCTAGTCAATGGTGAGGCTATGGATGAAAATCCTTCCATGAACCTTCTATAATAACCGGATAGAACTAAGAAACTTCTTATATCTGTAGTAGAGGTAGGTCTGGGCCATTGTTTCACTGCTTCTATCTTCTGTGAATCCACTTGGATCCCTTCGCTAGATACAATGTGACCAAGGAAAGCAATGGATTGCAACCTGAACTCATATTTGCTAAACTTAGCGAATAACTGGTGATCCTTGAGAGTCTGTAGAACAATTCTCAAATGACTCGCATGTTTTTCCTCATTCCTAGAGAAAATGAGGATATCATCAATAAAGACGATAACGAACAAGTACAAGTACTGTTTGAAAACTCTGTTCATCAAATCCATGAATGCTACAGAAGCATTGGTTAGTCCAAACGACATAACTACAAATTCATAATGACCATATCGAGTTCTGAAGGCTGTTTTCGAAATGTCACTATCTCTGACTCTAAGTTGATGATAACCTAATCTGAGGTCTATCTTTGAGAAATGACTAGCACCTTGAAGTTGGTCAAACAAGTCATCAATCCTGGGGATGGGATACTTGTTCTTGATTGTGACCTTGTTCAACTGTTTATAGTCAATGCACATTCTGAGATAACCATCTTTCTTCTTTACGAACAACACTGGTGCACCCCATGGTGAAATACTAGGTCTGATGAAGCCCTTATCTAGAAGGTCTTTCAACTGCTCTTTCAATTCCTTAAGCTCTGCTGGAGCCATTTTGTAAGGAGGACTAGATATAGGATGGGTATTTGGAAGGAGATCAATGCCAAAGTGGATTTCCCTTTCGAGAGGGACTCCGGGAAGATCTTCTGGAAATACTTCTGGAAACTCACAGACTACTAGGACTGACTCAAGAGTTGGGGTTTCAGAGCTAGAATCCTTTACCCAAACTAAATGATAGATATAACCCTTAGATATCATCTTTCTGGCCTTAAGGTAAAAAATTAATCGACCCTTAGGCGCTAAGCTACTACCCTTTCATTCTAAGATTGGTTATTCTAGAAACTGAAAATGAACAATCCTAGTTCTACAATCGACTGAGGCATAACAGGAATGTAACAAATTCATGCCTAGGATGACATCAAAGTCTACCATTTCTAACTCTACAAGATCTACTGAGGTGACTTTCTCAAAGACTGTGACAGGACAATTTTTGTATACCCGTCTAGCTATAACTGGGTCACCAACTGGAGTAGAGACTGAGAAAGGTTCTGAGAGTGTTTTTGGACTAACACTGAATTAAACTGTTATGCAAGGAGTTACAAAGGAAAGAGTAGCCCCTGGATCTAACAATGCATAAACATCAAGGTCAAAGACTCGTAACGTACCAGTGACTACATCAGTAGAACCTTCCTGATCCTGGCGAGCCTGAAGAGCATACAACCTGTTTTGGCGCTGACCGCTACCTGTACCAGATGAGTTACCCTGCTGAGTCGGAAGACTTGCTGGTGCTGATGAAGTTGTAGATTGAGCTTTACCAATACCACCTCCTTGACCCTGTCTAGAAGGAAAATCCCTCAACCTGTGACCAGAATGACCACACTCAAAGCATCCTTCTTTTCCTGCAAGACACTCACCCGGATGGTTCTTACCACACTTAGGGCAAGTGGGGTAAGTCTTGTTGCCTGAAACACTTCCTTGAGACTTAGAGCCTGGTGCTCTAACCTTCTGGTCATACCTGTTCTTGGAGGATGGAAAACTAGCTGACGATGGAGCTGTAGCTGAAAACTTTTGCTGACTCTGCGAGCGATTTACAGCACTTGATTTCTGCTGAGAATAGTCATAGTTCCCAGTCCTAGCCTTCTTATTCTCCTTATCCTGTTCTCTAAGCTTATCACCCTCAACCTACTGAGCATGATTCATAAGCCTAGAGTTGTTCATATCTCCGAGTAACATAGCATTTTTGCACTCAGTTTTCACCAAATCCGACACTCCATACAATAACTTATTCATCTGAGCCCTGGAGTCAGCAACCATGTGAGGAGAATACCTATAAAGTTGGTTAAACTTGAGTCCATACTCTTGAATTGTCATGTTACCCTGCCTTAATTTCATGAATTCCTGGGCTTTTGCTTCTCTCATCTCTATTGGGAAAAACCTATCCAGAAAGGTCTCACTAAAGCACTCCTAAGTAATAGGAGCTGCATTTGCACCCCTATTCTCCTTCCACTGACTGTACCAGATATGTGCCACATCTTTCAACTAGTATGATGCCAACTCAACCTGATCATTCCCAGTAACCTGCATCACCTCAAATATCTTCTTGATCTCATCCAAGAAATTCTAAGTATACTCATTGGTTTGTAATCCTAAGAACTCAGGCGGATTCATCGTAACAAAGTCACGGACCCTTGCTACTACTGATCCACCATTTTCATTCACATGAGCATGAACCCGATTGTTTTGGTTAGTCATACTCTGAGCCAATACTCTGAGCCAACATTTGTATGGCATTCCTGAACTTAGTATTGGGGACTTCCTCATCTGGGACTGGAGGAGCTACGTTTGCATTCCTAGCATTAGATCTACGATGAGGCATGATCTGAAACATAAAACTTCAAGTTAGAATAGAATAAGATCATACCTTACGCATGATAAGAGTAACAACAACGTGAAGTTTTCCTAAAACACTTCATAGCCTCCCTCTCATTAGATGTGGTGCACTTCACACCCATGTAAAGGACTCTACTTAGTGCGGATTTTCAGACATCCTAGGACTTTTAAACCTAGTACTCTGATACCAAGTTTGTCACGCCCCAAGCTACCCCCGAGATGCGGACACGGGACCTAGGACCACAAATGATCCCAAGATAACCGTGCTGGCATCATCACGAGCGTACTAAAGAATATAAACTGATGCGGAAGCTAAATCATAATTTATAATAAAAAGATGGGGAATACCCATATGCTAAAACTGAGATAATATGAAAACTGATGAGTTTATTACGAAGAAGTTATTAACTCAATACTAAGCTAAAACTAACTATGTCTGAAAATAGCCTCTAAACTGGACTAGAAATACTGGTACAAGCCCCAGTTAAGTCTAGCAAAAACTGAAATGAATGACAAAAAACTGAAATGAAACTCATGACTATTGTCCTCGAAGAATGAGGACTCACCACTAAATCTGCTGAACTGGAGATCGGAAATTAATATATGCGTGATTTGGATGTTGAGTACCTGAACCTATATCACGAGAAGATGTAGCGCACGTATGCGTCAGTACTTGAAGGGTACTCAGCATGTAGGATAGAATAAAGCTGAAATAAAACATAACTAAACAAGCACAAAAGCAAGTTTGGAAATCTGAACATGATATACTGAATGCATAGATAAATGAATGCAATGACCAATTTATAACATGCTGAAACTGAATACTGAATTTACTGATAAATGGTCAATGCAATAGAGTCTAACTGAACTACCGGAGCTACTAATAACCGATAAAAAAACCACATAAGCTAAATGTGGAGTCCAATGTATACGCCCTATCGAGAGGACCCAATATATCCTGACAGAGATATAAAGGCATGCTGGCGTGATCACTAACTGATTTCCCACAGAGGGGACTTACAACCTACTTGGCTAGTAGTTCTGGGACTAATTGGGTACGCTGAACCCTAGTCCAACTCGGTATTATGCTACTCCTATTGATTTATGTAGTTAACTGATTAGGTATGAATTTTTTAAAATACTGGATAACTCAAAAATGAACATGCAAATTGAAAATGCAATATTTAATCTGATAAAGAGGCATTAATAACTGAGGCATGTATAACTGGATAACTGAAATGTCTGACCTAGCATGTTTAATTCACGAACTAAAGAAATACATAGCTAGGGTTCTCAAATTCATGCGATAAACTGAGTAATAACATAATGATCTGATTCGGAACATATATTTTAACTAAGTCATGAGATCTACTGTTGTAACAACCCAAAATCAAATATGCTAAGTAAACGTACTAAGGACCCTAGAACCAGCCACCCTAGTACCCTAGGGGTACCCACATGGGCCACACCCCACCGGGTGCACTCAACCCGTGAGGGTGAGGCTTCCCGGCAAGGTGTGGGGGCCATGGTCCCACGGCTTGGTGCGTGTGGAACCGGGTCCCGGGCCTATGCACTCTCCTAGACAATCAACTTGGTGACTTGGTTGAGCTAGGTGGGAACAGGTTGGACAAGTTTAGGACTCCGAATACGAGTTTACACCCGAGTGTGTCCAAACCGGACTTGAAAGGGTTAACCTTACGTTTGGAGGGTCCAGGGGTAAAATGGTCTTTTATAGGCCAATGGCAATATCGTAATTACCCTAAGGAATTAATTAATTAATTAATTAATTTAATTAAGTGGATGTTTCGGGTCGGGTTGACCCAAAATGGCCCGTTTCGTGGTGGTCACTCCACCCGGGTTCGAACCTCAACGGAAGCACCAAATTAAGTGTAATTAAATTGAGGTTTAAAATCTGATTTTGTAAGGTCATAATGGCTATTTCACTAAGCTAATTAAATCAGAATTTTATTTAAATTAATAAGGAGTCCTAGTTTGACTAATTCCCAAACTAAAACTCCTAATCCTAAACTACTCTCTCACGATCATCTCTCTCACGTTTCACCATCTCTTTCACGTTTGCTCTCTGCCTAAACAACTACAAGAACAGAAAATATATCAAAGTTCTTCACACTTGAAGAACACACACGAAAATTTTAAGAAAACAAGCTAACCAAAAACGTTAAGGCAAAGGGGAGATTTCCGTCGAGTTGGTGTTGAAACTTTTGGTATTGGACGTGATTTTGGAGAAGGTTTTGGGCAGCAAGTTCAACGTTTGAACATCAAATAAGGTATGGGTTTCTTCTCTCTTGGTCCCTTTCCCAAGAGACCCCTTAAGGTTCAGATATTCAGTCTGAAAACTAGGGTTGTTTCCCCTTTGCATGCCCCTGTCACTAGCTCCCAATGAAATGTAGGTTGGGTATGATTTCTGGTAGATTTAGGTGTATGTGTGCTTTCGTGCTGAATATAATTATGTTTGTGTACGTTAAATCGTGTATATGACAACCCATGTGTGTTCGAAGTTATGTGCAAGTGTATGCTAACTTGTGACCGTGACTAGGGCCTCGGCATAGGCTCCAATTCGTAAAGTTTTGGTTGTTGTTTATGTGCATAAATATATGTAAATCGTGATGTTCATTGTAATGAAATGTGGTTGATTTGAGTAATAATCTTTTGGCCAATCGAACCTATGAAAGATGTACCTAAAAATGTGTTAAAATGGTCTATGAACGTACCATATGAATCAAGTAAAAATGTTGATGAATATGAGCTGAAAAATGACTAAAATTTCCAGCAACTTGTAAGCTTAATTTAGGCTAAATGTCAATGAACAAAAATCTGGAAATTTAATGTATAATAAAGGGATGAGGCCACCAGGATTCGAACCCGTGACCTCACCCGTGTGCGGAAACAAATCATGGAAAAGAGTGGGGGTCGGGGGATTCGATCCTGGGTGTTGGCGGGATAAAACAATAAATAAGAAATGAGAGGAGTGGGATTCGAACCCACAACCTCTCGGTCATACTTAAGGAATGAAAAAGAAAATAAATAAGTGTGAGGCGTGGGAATCAAACCCACGACCTATAGGCGGAAAAAGAGGGAAAAAATAAAATAAAATAAAGTGAGGTTGTGGGGGTTCGATCCCACAACCTCACGGTCAACTCAGAAAAGTCAACATTTAAAAGAAAAGAAAATAAGGAGGCTGTGGGGGTTCGATCCCACAACCTCTGGGCCCTAAGCGAGTGAAAGAAAAAGAAGAGAAATAAAGAGAAAAGAAACGTTGTTGTTGGGACTCGATCTCGGGTCCCAACGTCCTAAAAGGAAATGAAATGAAGATAAAAAGAAAATGTAAGTATTGTTCAAGGGATTCGAAATCGGGTTCCCTTGCCCAATCTCCGTATGGATACATAAGTCATACGTGAATAAATGTTTAACATAATGCTGCCTACATAGATCGAAACCGAGATCTTGGCATACATACAAGATGCATAAGTCTTGTATCACATAATCTTAGGAAAATATGAATCACATAGACAAAATATGAATAAAGCCTCATGGCTTGTATGTATAGACCCATAAGTCTAATATACGTTCAAAAGTAAGTGAACCTAAGATGTATGTAATGAAATGATGAAACCCTAGAAGGGTTAAGTACGAGTGTCAGATACACTAAATGGCCAAGTACATTGGCATATGATGAAATGAACATTCACGTAATAAGGGGTGAGTAACTATGAAGAGCAAATGTGCTAATGATAATGAATGTGGTGACAACATGATATGAGGCTAATGCAAATGATGAGAGCATTATCAAATGAGCCTAAGTAAATGTTACCAAAATGTACTCACCTATGAGAGTGTAAGATAATGAAGAGACCAGTCTCTATGAACACTCTAATGAAAGTATTGAGATTAAAACGCTTAATACTAATGATGATATGAGAAATCATCTAATGAGCTATGATGTCCTCATACTAGAAGCCAGCTTCCATGACGTACTTTATACAGAGCACCGATAGACTAGATATGAGCGGTGATGCCTTCTTTCGGGAAGGGCGGAGGTTCACGTAACTCTCATGAGATGAGACTGTCCGACATGCCGGGTATGGGTCTCCTTATATCTCCTAGTCTTCGAACCTATACTGCCAATATAGGGATCTGGCGGGGTTCGACTCCCATGTACGCTAGAATGTTTTTGGGTCACTTTGGCCGGTGATTCCACCTCTTTTTGATGTGGGGGAGACACTGGATTTCATGATGCTCACATGATCTATGTCGGTTAAAGTTAAAGTTTCCAATGAATGAATGAGGCCAGCCTCAAATGATGCACATAATGAAATGAATGATACCAAAAGTGTTAGGGTAGGATAATCAAAAGGTGAGTTAGATCAAGTAATGACATTAGGTCAATCTTGGTTATTGCACAACAAACCCGATAAAAGTCTTAAACTACACCCTAGGTATAGCTGGTATTTACACTGGCCCATGAATGAAATGAAATGGAGTACGTATGAATGAACGAAGCAGACTATGTGTTAGCAAATGAAGACTCCCTAGTTGAGGTCCCATATGTTGAGCCCTCATTTCTGGGAAGTCTTAATGTTAAGTCCATGATTCCAAGGTCTCATGGCATATGAATGAATGATATGAAAGAAGCTATGTGCTATATGCAATATGTGCTATATGCAATATGTTATGGGCTATATGCAATATGATATGTGCTATGTGTAAGATGTTATGTGCTGAATGCAATATGAGAAGTATGATGATGCATGTTATTCTCATGGCATGACTTTCCTAATCCAAATTTGGAAAGATCACTGACTTTTCTAATCCAAATTTGGAAAGCTCACTGACTTTCCTAATCCAAAGTTGGAAAGTTCACTCACTTTCCTAATCTAAATTTTGCAAGTCCACTGACTTGACTTTCCATAATCATGTTGTTAGAAAATAGCTATTCTTTCTCATGCATGTCCTTGGTGTGTCATTGCATATACCCATACTTAGTACAAGTGTGTACTAACTCTATACAACTCTACAATTTTAAGTGCAGGCACAGGTGGACGCTAGAGCTACAGGTTGACGCTGAAGCTATCCTGATGTCGAGCATTCATCTGGACTTGGTAGGCCCTCATATTTTCGAGGATGCTGCCATTTATATTCTAGCTTAGTTTTAGAGTTGAGCTAGTGGAGCATGTTCCACTAGCGTTTCTTTCCTGTTTTATTCAGACATTGTATTGGTGCCACTTTGGCAAGTACATCTTTATTGCTATATTAAGCTATTTCTTTCATTTGATGATCTTAATATTAGATGGTTGATGGTGAACAATTATGTATTAATGAGAATATTTAATAAGTATGTTAAGAAACAAAAAGTTTTAAATTTTCCGCTAAAATTAACCTATATGAAGTAAGAATGATGTAAGTAGGCTTGTCTGCGACCTCTGAGAGGTCAACGACGCCGGTCTCGTCTGGGGTCTAGATTCCGATCGTGACAAAGTTGGTATCAGAGAACTAGGTTAAATTTCGAAAATAATAAGTTCACATCAACCACATTGAGTAGTTTCTAAGTCATGGTAGTGAAGTGCACCACTATCCTGAATTAGAGACTGCATGATGCGTAGGAAAATTTCCCTTCTTCTGATCTTATCGTGCTTCTTCCTAATGTCTGATTTCTTGATGTTATGAGCGTGTCTAACATAAATCCTTGTTGTTTACAGAGAATGAACACTAGGAGAGCTATTGTTCAGAGGAGAGGAGTAGCAGCTGTTGGGGGCAATCAAGTTCCACCCCAGGCTCCAGCTAAAGGAGTAGCCATGCCGGTTAACCCTGCTGGGTTGACTGATGCTAAGGTGAGGGCATCTCTTGCCCAGATGGCACAGGCCATTACTATGCAGGCCCAGGCTATGACTGCCCAGGTCAACCGGCAGGATGTTCAGAGGGAGAACCCACCGATCCGCAGCATGACTGATAGGCTGCAAGACTTTACGAGGATGAATCCTCCTATTTTCACAGGGTCTAAGACGTCAGAGAATCCTAAGGAGTTTGTGGATGAGGTGCATAAGATTCTGGTGGCTATGGCGGCCACAGATACTGAGAAGGTTGAGCTGGCTTCCAATCAGCTCAAGGATATTGCACAGACTTGGTGCAAGATGTGGCAGGATAGCCGAGCGTTGGGCGGAGTTCCAGTCACTTGGGAGATGTTTAAGACAGTCTTTCTGGAGAGATTCTTTCCCAGAGAGATGAGGGAAGCCAAGGTTGAGGAGTTCATCAACCTTAAACAAGGATCAATGACAGTCAGGGAGTATTTCTTGAAGTTTGTTAAGCTATCCAGGTATATTACTTTCCTTAGTATCTAACATCAAGGATGAGGTGAGTACTGAAGTTTGTTAAATTATCCAGGTATGCTACTTCCCTGGTATCTAACAGCAGGGATGAAATGAGCAGGTTCCTCACAAGAATCAATGGAGATCTGGAGGAGGAGTGTTGGTCTGCGATGCTCCATGATAATATGGACCTTTCCAGGTTGATGGTGCATGTCCAGCAGGTAGAGGACAGCCGCAAAAAGAGGGGTATTCGTGATGCTAGGAGGCCTAAGCCTCAATATCAGGCAGGTCCCAGTCATGGAGGCCACATAAACAATTTTGGCATCCGTGAGAAGCCAAGGTTCAAGAAGGGGCAACAGAGTTTTGGGAACTCTAATTCTCAGAGGAGTATGACACCTAGAGGAGGCAGACCTGAACCCAAGAAGGGCAATGGAGGTGAGATGCAGCGTCCCCAAAAGAACTGTTTATGCTTTACTTGATCTAGGGTCTACGCTTTCCTTTGTAACTCCTTTGCTTTCTCTCACTTTTGAGCTATTACCCAAAGTTCTGCATGATCGTATAGTGGTTAGTACGCCTTTAGGAGAAAATGTAAGAACTGATAGAGTATACAAGGATTGCCCAATAGTTGTATGTAGTAAGACAATGTGTGCAGACTTGGTTGAATTACCCATGCATGATTTTGACATTATTCTTGGCATGGACTGGCTTCATAAATGTTTTGCTTTCATGGATTGTCATAGTAGGGTTGTGAGATTTTGTTTCCCTAATGAAGAAGAGCTAGTTTGGGAGAGGTACAACTCGAGTCTTCCTAATCCCTTGATTTCAAATCTTAAGGCCAATAAAATGATGTCCAAGGGGTTATTATGTTATCTTGTGAGTGTTAATGATTTAGATCATGACATTCCTTCCATAGACTCAGTGCATGTAGTGAATGAGTTCCTAGATGTATTTCCTAATGATTTGCCTGGAGTCCCTCCCCTTCGAGAGATTGATTTTGGTATCGACTTAGAACCCGATACTAAACCAATTTCAATTCATTCTTATAGAATGGCTCCAGTAGAACTCAAAGAGTTGAAGCTGCAGTTAAAAGATCTCACTGATAAGGGTTTCATTCAGCCGAGCATATCCCCTTGGGGCGCTCTAGTGTTGTTTGTAAAGAAGAAAGATGGAACCCTTAGAATGTGTATAGATTATCGGCAACTCAACAAAGTCACTATCATGAACAAGTATCCACTTCCCAGAATAGATGACTTGTTTGACCAGCTCCAAGGGTCTAGTTTCTTTTCGAAGATTAATCTTTGTTCAGGGTACCATCAGCTTAGGGTTAGGGATGGAGATATCCCAAAGACAGCCTTTCGTACCCGTTATGGTCACTACGATTAGTCATGTCATTTGGTATCACGAATGCAGTCACTGCATCTATGGATCTCATGAACAGGGTCTTCCGTAAATACCTTGACTCCTTCATCATAGTATTCATTGATGCCATTCTCATCTACTCTAGGACCAAGGAAGAGCATGAACAACACTTGAGACTAACCTTACAGGTACTTAGACAATATTGGTTGTACGCCAAATTCAGCAAGTGTGAATTTTGGCTAAGATTAGTGACTTTCCTGGGTCATGTTGTGTCCGATCAGGGCGTGGAGGTGGATCCCATAAAGACTGAGTCTGTGAAGAACTGGCCAAAGCCTCTTACACCCACTGATATCCGTAGATTTCTGGGATTGGATGGTTACTACCGCAGGTTTGTGGAGGGTTTTTCTTCCATTGCTGCCCCACTGACTGCTTTGACTAAGAATAAAGCCAAGTTTGAATGGACGGAGACGTGTGAGAAGAGTTTCCAGGAGCTCAAGGACAGACTCACTTCAGCCCCGATGCTTACTTTGCCTAAGTGTGGTGAGAATTACACTGTTTACTGTGATGCATCTAGGGTTGGTTTGGGTTGTGTTCTTATGCAAGCTGGTAAGGTGATAGCCTATGCGTCCAGACAGCTCAAGGTTCATGAGAAGAATTATCCCACTCATGACCTAGAGTTGGCAGCTATGGTGTTTGCACTGAAGCTGTGGAGGCATTACCTGTATGGAGTGCATGTGGATGTGTTCACAGACCACAAGAGTCTCCAGTATGTGTTCACACAGAGGGAGTTGAATCTACGTCAGCGGAGATGGTTGGAGCTGTTGAAGGACTATGACATGAATGTTCACTACCATCAAGGTAAGGCTAATGTTATAGCTGATGCTTTGAGCAGCATGAGCATGGGGAGTACAGCCCACGTTGAGGATGAGAAGAAGGAGTTGGCGAAGGATGTACCCAGACTGGCCAGACTGGGTGTGCGATTGGTTGACTGTACTATTGGGGGTGTTTCAGTTCATCCTAGTTCTAAATCATCCTTGGTAGTTGAAGTCAAGCAGGGTCAGCATCTAGATCTTGTGTTGATGGAGCTGAAGGACTCAGTATTGATAAATATGAATGAGTCTTTCGCTTTGGGAGGTGATGGCATACTTAGGTATCAGGATAGGCTGTGTGTACCAGATGTGGATGATTTGCGGACCAGGATTGTTGTAGAGGCCCATGGTTCCAGATATTCCATACATCCAGGTTCCACCAAGATGTACCATGATCTTAAGCAGATTTATTGGTGGGATGGAATGAAGAAGGACATTGCAGAATATGTGGCTAAATGTCCTAATTGTCAGCAGTTTAAGGCAGAACATCTTAAGCCTGGCGGTCTGACTCAGATTATTGAGGTTCCGACTTGGAAGTGGGAGGCCATTAATATGGACTTCGTGGTTGGTCTTCCGAGGAATACGAGGCAGCATGACTCCATATGGGTTATTGTGGACAGATTGACTAAGTCTGCTCACTTTATCCCTGTGAAGTCTACCTACAGAGCCGAGGATTATGCGAGACTCTACATTGATGAGATTGTGAGATGGCATGGGATTCCTTTGTCTATCATTTCAGATAGAAGAGCTCAGTTTACTTTGCATTTCTGGAGATCTTTCCAGAAAAGCTTGGGCACATAGGTTAAGCTTAGTACTGCCTTTCATCCTCAGACTGATGGGCAGGCACAGCGCACCATTCGGACATTGGAGGACATGTTGAGAACGTGTGTGATTGACTTCAAGGGTAGTTGGGATGACCATCTGCCTTTGATAGAGTTCTCGTACAATAATAGCTATCACTCTCCAGCATTGGGATGGCACCATTTGAGGCACTGTATGGTAGGAGGTGTAGATCTCCAGTTGGGTTGTTCGAGATTGGAGAGTCATCTTGTAAGACCTCGAAAATAGATTAGGTGCTCTAGAGACTAACATGTTGGTATTGGTGTTATAAGGTCCTAAATATGTTTAATATGTGGTATAGAGGCAGTAGCTAAAGTATTAGAGGTGTTGGAAGTCAAACGTCAAGGGACGACTAAGACGTTTGACGACTAAGTCACCTAATTGTCTAAAATGTGGTTTTATGTGTTTATGTGTGTTTCATGGTGTTTTAAGGTTCTTAATAGAGTTAATATATCATGTATAGGCAATGGTTTAATTTTCGGGAAGTTTGGAGGTCAAACGACCAAGAACGTCCAAGGCATTCAAAAGATATGCCTTGAGTCGACCTTGTACGTCTAGGCGAGTTTCGTCGAGTTTTATGTGTTCGTTTTGGATGAAATTCATGTGAGAGGTGTTAAACTAATAGATGATCATATTTGGATTAGAAACGTCTGGGAAATAATCCCGAAGGACCATCAAAGGGTCCTTGAGGAAAGGACCCAAAACCTGATGGCAGGCTGTCCCAGGCAGCCTTGGCGACGGAGCAGTCAACGGCCAGTCATGGCTGTGACGCCCCGTCACAAGGGATTAATCGTGCGGGCCTTGTCCAAGGGTGTAGAGGAAACCCTTGGCAAGCCACTGGAGCTTGCAACGGAGGTCCATCACGGGCCGTTGCACCCGTGACGCCCCATTATAAGCAGGTCGTCGTGGTCCTTGTCTCCTGCGCAGATTTTTCTGCCACGTCAGGGGTGAATTGGTAAATTCACCCCACGTCTAAATAATAGTTTAGGCGGTTTATTAAGGGTATTATGGATATTTTAGATGACTATATAAGTGTTTAACACTTAGAATAATTCATTCTTCTAAAAATTAAAACCCCAAAGTCCCTTAGAAAACTCCATTGAAGACTCCATTGAAGAAGCATCTTGGTGAGGGGTTCTTGAGTGGAAATTCTTCATCAAAGTGAAGATTTATCATCCTTGAGGTATGGATTTTGATCCTTGAAACTTATTTCATCAAGGAGCCCAATCCTCAAAGTGTTTTACAAAGTTTTCTAAAGAATTGTCCAATTTCGGGATTCTACCATGGGTTCTTGCATAAATGATTTCTAAACATTGAATTATAATCTAATTGATATTGTATTGATGATTTCAACATAAATTACCTATGAACCCATGTGAATTGATGAACCCTAGTTTTGACTACTTATTGGGTTACTTGATATTAAGCTAATATTGATGAATTGTTGTGTAGTTTCTTATGGGCTTTCTAATGATATAAGAATTGTGTTCAATTGATATATAATTGATCTTAGATTGTTAAACCTATATTGAATTGATGTAGATTCATTGAGTTTTATGGTTATTGCTTTGAATTATTGTTCATGGCCATGGGTAAGGGCCTTATGATGTTGAATTGGTTGATTTGGCATTGAATTGAAGTGTGCATATGGGGATGAATGTATGCTGCCCCATTTTCCTTAATTTGATATTAATTATACTTCGATTATATTGTGATTGGTATGGTCCAATTATGGTGGCGGTGTTATGTGTTTTATTTGCAATTGATGTGGCCTTATTGGCGTTACTTTATGCAATATTATGAGCATGGCATTATTGGCAACTACTTGAAGTTATGTGGCTATTTGTGTAGCTTGATGACATTACCTATCTACATGTGAAGTTATATAGTCATGTATGTACTATTCTAGTTATGTTGCCTTAAGTGATCATGTTAGACTTTGACTTGATATTATGAATGTAGTGTTAGGTTAAGTCTTGGTTATTCCTACTTGACTTTATGAGTCTATGTGGAGTATATCAATGATGTTATGATGATATATAGGATAACTTGAAGATGTTAGGTTGTTTTAGAGGTGTTTCTAGAATGACTTGTATTATGGGTTAAAAGTGAAGTATGTGATGTCTTGTCTTGGTTGACTTGTATCTCTTGCTTGATGTATATATGATTATGGATATGATATGTAATGATTTAGGGTGTTATAACTCTTAGTATTGAATAAATAAATATAGGTGAGACCTTAATGATAAGAGGGTCATGTATGTGGAACCTTGAACTTAGTGGTGAGGTTATGAATTGTGAAGTAGTTAGCCGTAATGGTATCCTTCATGTGATGAGGATGTACTTAAGGTTGATTGGCTGGAACGGCATCATATCATACCTTAAGGAAGTCTCTATGAGCTTCTTGTCTCCAAAGTGAGATATGCCTTAGTGGAGCTTGCTTTGGTAGGGTGAATGTAAAGGGGGTCATGAACTAGATAAGGACTTATTTATATGAACCTTAATGTGAATTAATCTATGAGAACTAAGGCTAGCACCGAGTGAGTATGAGTAGGGTTAAGTGGATTCAGTTAAAGAAGAGATTGAATGCTTATTACGCCCTTCATATTCCTTAACCATGTGCCTACATGGGATGTGTCCAAGTTCTATCATTTGAAAGTAGAACAACCTCATCGAAGTAGGATAGAACTTCGGATTCCATGTCTTGCTACCATGGTCTATGTCGGTTATTGCCTATTCTCATCATGTGGAATACCTATTAGCATTAGATAATTTTATGAGGTTTAGGTGGTGGTATGGGACGCTATCTAGATATTGCACAATAGACTTTGAAGGTGTTATGTGGAGTTCCTAGGTCTTGTCCAAGACCATTATGTGAGTGTCTTATGTGATGCTTTATGTGAGTGTCTTATGTGATGTATGAGTCTTAATGAACTAATGAACTAATGATCTATGTTAGTAACTATGTAAATGAATGAGTACCTAATCTAAAAGTGACTTAAGCATTCCTTAGCTAAAGTATGAGGAGGGCATGAAAGGATGGTCTCTTCATGTCTTATCTTTGGAAGTCTTGAGGATGACTCTAGTTAGGGAAGTTGGTTAATCTCGTTGACATGATCTAAACCTTGGGAAGTCTTAAGGACTAGTTAGGTAATCTTGGAGAGGTCATTGCACTATGGACATATCTTCTTGATTTACTTAAGTAGGTCTTTTGATAGGCTTTGGAAAGAGAATGTCTTCTAATTTTAAGTGTTGGTGTGTTTAGTGAGAATGATTCTATTTGAGGTAGTCCATAGGATCTCTTGTGTGTGTGTGTGATAGAGATTGTATGGGCGGTCGCTCCACACTTACTCAAGTGAACCTTGGAAATCACCTTTGGTAGAAGAATCTTACCTTGATGTTTATGATTGTTTTCTAAGTATGTATGTGACTCATTGTAGGTAATCTTAAGGGTTGTTTAGGCACATCTAGAGAGGGTGTATGGGCGGTCTCTCTTTGTGTGACTTAAGTGAATCTTAGGATGACTTTAAGTGAGGGAATTACATGCTAGGAGATGTTAAAAAGGAAGGTTTGGACTTCACTGTAACAGTGAAGGGACTTCACTGTACAGTGAAGTGAACTCACTGTAAGTGAGCCTTTAAAATGTTATCTTTTGTTAATTGTTATCTTATGTGTTTCCTAATTGCTAAATGATGTTCTTATGTTTAAACTATGATTTCCAAATGAAAAGATGCATATTTCCAATAAAGTTTGTTTTCATGATTTTATGCATATAGCCATACTTAGTACATGTGGTTGTACTAATTTCATGCTTTATTTTCTATCTATAGTCCTTGGTAGGTAAGGAGCTTTTGGAGAAGAAGACTTGGGCTTAGAAGGATCGTCTTGAAGTATGTCCTCATTTGACTCGAGGGCATATATTTGTCATTTTATCTTTCTTTTATGAAGTATTGTAATAGACTTTGTATTTCTATTTTTCGTATTGAAGTGTGGGCCGTGTCCCAAAGTACTCTTGTGTCTTAAGATGATAAGATTGAGACTTAGCATTTCTATTACTTTTATATGAAAGAGGTTTTTTAAAGACTATATTATGTTTTAGTGAAAAGTTTTAATTCCGCACTACTTTTCACTATGTATATGCAATGAATGATATGAATGAGGCATGTCTTAGAACTCTAAGAGTTCGACGACATCGGTCGCAATCCGAAATTGCACCCTATCTTCTAGGGTATGGTTTCGGGTTGTGACACATCCATTTTGGGTCCAGAGATCATTCATGATGCCTTAGAGAAGGTCAGAGTGATTAGGGACAGGTTGGCTACTGCTTATAGTCGACAGAAGTCATATGCGGATAAGAGAAAGTGGCCCTTAGAATTTAATGTTGGTGACCAGGTTTACTTGAATATATCACCTATGAAAGGGGTGATGAGGTTTGGCAGAAAAGGGAAGTTGAGTCCGAGGCATGTTGGGCCATATGAGATCCTACAGCGTGTGGGTGAGGTGGCCTATGAGTTGGCATTTCCTGCGGAGCTAGCTTCTGTTCATCCAGTCTTTCATGTCTCTATGTTGAAGAAGTACCTAGGTGATCCAGCATTGATTCTACCTGTTGAAGGTTTGGGGGTTGATAAAGACTTGTCTTATGAGGAGGTACCTGTTGAGATTTTAGACAGACAGGTCAAGCGGCTAAGGAACAAAGAGGTTGCCACAGTGAAGGTATTGTGGAGGAATCATCTTGTTGAGGGTGCTACGTGGGAGGCCGAGGCCGATATGAGGTCCCGCTATCCTCATCTTTTCAGCCCTTGAGGTTAGACTTCCTATTCTTAAGTCTGAGTTCCTTATCCCTCCAGTCTTTGTTGCTATTGCTTGCTTGAAAATAGTATCTATGTTATGTTTTGACTGACATTATGCTAGAGAATTAGTAGTGTCATTCTGGGACGAATGTTCCAAAGGGGGGGATAATGTAACAACCCGAAATCAAATATGCTAAGTAAACGTACTAAGGACCCTAGAACCAGCCACCCTAGTACCCTAGGGGTACCTGCATGGGCCACACCCCACCGGGTGCACTCAACCCGTGAGGGTGAGGCTTCCCGGCAAGGTGTGAAGGCCATGCTCCCACGGCTTGGTGCGTGTGGAATCGGGTCCCCGGGCCTATGCACTCCCCTAGCCAATCAACTTGGTGAGTTGGTTGAGCTAGGTGGGACCAGGTTGGACAAGTTTAGGACCCTGAATACGAGTTTACACCTTTGTGTGTCCAAATCGGACTTGAAAGGGTTAACCTTACGTTTGGAGTGTCCAGGGGTAAAATGGTATTTCCAGGCCAAGGGTAATATCGTAATTACCCTAAGGAATTAATTAATTAATTAATTAATTTAATTAAGTGGACGGATTGGGTCGGGTCGACCCGAAATGGCCCATTTCGCGGTGGTCACTCCACCCGGGTTCGAACCTCAACGGAAGCACCAAATTAAGTGTAATTAAATTGAGGTTTAAAATCTGATTTTGTAAGGGCATAATGGTCATTTCACTAAGCTAATTAAATCAGATTTTTATTTAAATTAATAAGGAGTCCTAGTTTGACTAATTCCCAAACTAAAACTCCTAATCCTAAACTACTCTCTCACGATCATCTCTCTCACATTTCACCATCTCTTTCACGTTTGCTCTCTTCCTAAACAACTACAAGAATAGAAAATATATTAACGTTCTTCACACTTGAAGAACACACACGAAAATTTTAAGAAAATAAGCTAACCAAAAACGTTAAGGCAAAGGGAAGATTTCCGTCGAGTTGGTGTTGAAACTTTCGGTATTGGACGTGATTTTGGAGAAGGTTTTGGGCAGCAAGTTCAACGTTTGAACATCAAATAAGGTATGGGTTTCTTCTCTCTCGGTCCCTTTCCCAAAAGACCCCTTAAGGTTCAGATATTCAGTCTGAAAACTAGGGTTGTTTCCCCGTTGCATGCCCCTGTCACTAGCTCCCAATGAAATGTAGGTTGGGTATGATTGCTGGTAGATTTAGGTGTATGTGTGCTTTCGTGCTGAATATGATTATGTTTGTGTACGTGAAATCGTGTATATGACAACCCATGTGTGTTCGAAGTTATGTGCAAGTGTGTGCTAACTTGTGACCGTGACTAGGGCCTCGGCTTAGGCTCCAATTCGTAAAGTTTTGGTTGTAGTTTACGTGCATAAATATATGTAAATCGTGATGTTCATTGTAATAAAATGTGGCTGATTTGAGTAATAATCTTTTGGCCAATCGAACCTATGAAAGATGTACCTAAAAATGTGTTAAAATGGTCTATGAACGTACCCTATGAATCAAGTAAAAATGTTGATGAATATAAACTGAAAAATGACTAAAATTTCCAGCAACTTGTAAGCTTAATTTAGACTAAATATTGATGAACAAAAATCTGGAAATTTAATGTATAATAAAGGAATGAGGCCACCAGGATTCGAAATCGTGACCTCACCCGTGTGCGGAAATAAATCACGGAAAAGAGTGGGGGTCGGGGGATTCGATCCTGGGTGCTGGCGGGATAAAACAATAAATAAGAAATGAGAGGAGTGGGATTCGAACCCACAACCTCTCGGTCATACTTAAGGAATGAAAAAGAAAATAAATAAGTGTGAGGCGTGGGAATCGAACCCATGACCTCTAGGCGGAAAAAGGGAAAAAAGGAAAATAAAGTGAAGTAAGGCTGTGGGGGTTCGATCCCACAACCTCACGGTCAACTCAGAAAAGTCAACATTTAAAAGAAAAGAAAATAAGGAGGTTGTGGGGGTTCGATCCCACAACCTCTCGGCCCTAACCGAGTGAAAGAAAAAGAAGAGAAATAAGGAGAAAAAGAAACGTTGTTGTTGGGACTCGATCTCGGGTCCCAATGTCCTAAAAGGACCAAAAATGAAATGAAAATAAAAAGAAAATGTAAGTGTTGTTCAAGGGATTCGAAATTGGGTTCCCTTGCCCAATCTCTGTATTGATACATAAGTCATACGTGAATAAATGTTTAACATAATACTGCCTACATAGATCGAAACCGAGATCTTGGCATACATACAAGATGCATAAGTCTTGTATCACATAATCTTAGGAAAATATGAATCACATAGACGAAATATGAATGAAGCCTCATGGCTTGTATGTATAGACCCATAAGTCTAACATACGTTCAAAAGTAAGTGAACCTAAGATGTATGTAATGAAATAATGAAACCCTAGAAGGGTTAAGTACGAGTGTAAGATACACTAAATGGCCAAGTACATTGGCATATGATGAAATGAACATTCACGTAATAAGGGGTGAGTAACTATGAAGAACAAATGTGCTAATGATAATGAATGTGGTGACAACATTATATGAGGCTAATGCAAATGATGAGAGCAATCTCAAATGATCCTAAGTAAATGTTACCAAAACGTACTCACCTATGAGAGTGTAAGATAATGAAGAGACCAGTCTCTATGAACACTCTAATGAAAGTATTGAGATTAAAACGCTTAATACTAATGATGAGATGAGAAATCATCTAATGAGCTATGATGTCCTCATACTAGAAGCCATCTTCCATGACGTTTGAGTTGAATGAAATGGAACTTTATATTGAGCACCGATAGACTAGATATGAGCGGTGATGCCTTCTTTCGGGAAGGACGGAGGTTCACGTAACTCTCATGAGATGAGACTGTCCAGCATGCCGGGTATGGGTCTCCTTATATCTCCTAGTCTTTGAACCTATACTGCCAATATAGGGATCTGGCGGGGTTCGACTCCCATGTACGCTAGAATGTTTTTGGGTCACTTTGGCCGGTGATTCCACCTCTTTTCGGTGTGGGGGAGACACTGGATTTCATGATGCTCACATGATCTATGTCGGTTAAAGTTAAAGTTCCCAATGAATGAATGAGGCCAGCCTCAAATGATGCACATAATGAAATGAATGATACCAAAGGTGTTAGGGTAGGATAATCAAAAGGTGAGTTAGATTCAAGTAATGACATTAGGTCATTTTTGGTCATTGCACAACGAACCCGATGAAATTCTTAAACTACACCCTAGGTATAGCTAGTATTTACACTGGCCCATGAATGAAATAAAATGGAGTACGTATGAATGAAGGAAGCAGACTCGGTGTTTGCTAATGAAGACTCCCTAGTTGAGGTCCCATATGTTGAGCCCTCATTTCTGGGAAGTCTTAATGTTAAGTCCATGATTCCAAGGTCTCATGGCATATGAATGAATGATATGAAAGAAGCTATATGCAATATGTTATGTGCTATATGCAATATGATATGTGCTATGTGTAAGATGTTATGTGTTGTGTGCAATATAAAAAGTATGATGATGCATGTTATTCTCATGGCATGACTTTTCTAATCCAAATTTGGAAAGCTCACTGACTTTCCTAATCCAAATTTGGAAAGCTCACTGACTTTCCCAATCCAAATTTGGAAAGTTCACTAACTTTCCTAATCTAAATTTGGCAAGTCCACTGACTTGAATTTCCATAATCATGTTGTTAGAAAAGAGCTATTCTTTCTCATGCATGTCCTTGGTGTGTGCTTGCATATACCCATACTTAGTACAAGTGTGTATTAACCCTATACAACTCTACAATTTTAGGTGCAGGCACAGGTGGACGCTAGAGCTACAGGTTGACGCTGAAGCTATCCGGACGTCGAGCATTCATCCGGACTTGATAGGCCCTCATGCTTTCGAGGATGCTGCCATTTATATTCTAGCTTAGTTTTAGAGTTGAGCTAGTGGAGCATGTTCCACTAGCGTTTATTTCCTGTTTTATTCAGACATTGTATTGGTGCCATTTTGGCAAGTACATCTTTATTGCTATATTAAACTATTTCTTTCATTTGATGATCCTAAAATTAGATGGTTGATGGTGAACAATTATGTATTAATGAGAATGTTTAATAAGTATGTTAAGAAATAAAAAGTTTTAAATTTTCCGCTAAAATTAACCTAGATGAAGTAAGAATGACGTAAGTAGGCTTGTCTGTGACCTCTGAGAGGTCAACGACGCCGGTCTCGTCTGGGGTCTAGATTTCGGTCGTGACAGCTGTAATTCTATAAACCCTAGGTTAAATCAAGATAAGAGAATCAAGAACTGACTGAAAACTAGGGACCCAATGGGTGAAAGGAACTCACTAGTGAAATCCCACATAGCTGGTGATGAAATTCATGGAAAAACACTTAGGTTTCGGGGCTGGAACTGATAGAACCTTGCTGCGTTCTTGAACTAGGGTTCTTGACCTTTTTCTCCTTTCTTGCTTCTAATTTTCTAAGTTTTAATTTATGATTTTGACTTAGGTAAGTTCTTGTTATGTTTCTAGGATTAAACTGACTAAAATTTGATGATTTAGGGTCAAAACGACATATCTTAGGGTTTTAAAAAGTGGGAAAAGACCAAAAGACCCCTGAGTTAATTATTGTCGAACCAAACGACGACCTGGACAGACGGTCCGTCGTTTAGGTCTGTTTGAAATACCTTTACTCAAATGGTCATAACCTTTTACTCAGAGGTCTAATTTTAGCAAGATTGGTGTCTATGGAAAGCTAATTAAATTATCTATCTTTTGGTATGTCATGGGACACCTAATTCATTTTGTGCTAAGAGTTGTGATCATTTGAAGTTGACCCAACTGCAATTCCCTCCTAACTGTCTACTAATTTCCACCCACGATCATACCTACGGTCCGAGGGTCCATCTACGGACCGTGCTGGTCAATAGTGGTTATTGTCAGAGAGTGGGTAAATGGGGTGTTGATCGATGGACACAGATTATGGGCTGTAGGTCCGTCCGTCTTCGACACTTAGTCAAATTTTTCTGGGCTGAGATTTTGGGGATTTATGACTCAATCGATGGATGTGCAGGACGACCCGGTCCCCCTGCCACCCCTAGGCTACGGTCCGTCGATTGCACCTGCAGATTTTTTTCTGAAAAACTGGTTTTGTTCTGTTTTGGATACGGGGTGTTACAGTTCACATTACCGTGTGTGATATCAACGGAATTTGTGAATTTTTTCTTGATGTTGAAAAAATGTAATTTGATATTTTTGTAGATGCTTGTACATGTTGAGAGTGATGTCTTCACTTGTACCCATTTTGAACATTTTGTGTTCAATGTAAATGATGCTTTTTTGGAGATTTGAACGAGGTGTTTTTGCTCATATTTTGAACTGTAGCTTTTCTTCTAAAGTACTTCAATGACTTTTCTTTCTCCAAAGAAAAGTTGTCAATTTTAGGGAGCTACTCACCCTTTTGAATTCTCCATATTCGTTTAATAGAGAATATGATAATCTTAAGGCAATCTTATAGATCTGCATCCACAGAAAAATTATTAGTTTTTTGAAACAAACTGATTTGTGTTGACTTCTTCAAGCGCTTGCTCCTTGTCTCGCCATCTTTAGTTAATCACTCTGATCTCTTGCTTCTTGATAGACATAAGATGAAATTATACAAAATATTTGACATATTAAAAAATCCTTAAAAAGAACTTTTTGAGAATCTCTTTGAAAAAAGTCATTGTCAAATGTCATGTCATGCATAGCTTAAATGAGCGTCCTTAGTTGTAACTTTTGACATATCTGATAGCTTGTCTTGGAGAAATAAAAATATCCTTGAAGCTTGAGAAATTTCTAACAAGGTTCTCCCAAAATCTACTAGGATCGGGAATTTTATAGTTGACTCTGAAATCCAACGTTGTCAGATATTGTTGAAATTGACTATGAACTTTAACGATGCCAGAGATCATTTGAAGTTTAGCTTTGAACTTCTAGTCATGCTCGAAATATTCATAATTAACGATATGATTATAGCGCTGCTTGAAAAAATTCTTAACCCATTCAAAAAAATTTCTGTCCTAGTTAGATGTCTTGAAGTGTCTCGAATTTTATATATATCACTTGTAGAATTTTTGAGAACCCTTCAAAAAAAATTCCCAGTTGCAACTCACAATGTATCTTAAATTTTGACTTGTTGGAGATCTTCAACTTGAGAATTTTTTAGTCCCTCTCAAAAAAAATTCCCAATTATATGTCTCCGCATATCTCGAATTATTGATAAATGACTTGTAGAATTTTTAAGACCCCATAAAAAATTATGTCCCGGTTGCAACTCACAATATATCTTATGTCTTGACTTGTTGGAGAGACCCTATTCTCTAGAATTTTTTTGTTTCTTCTTGAGAATTTTTGAATCCCTCTAAAAAATTATGTCCCGGTTTCTATCGTAAAGAAAAATAGAAATTTACGGGAGATATGACCTAACCCTTGTGACGCATACGTATCCCGTTGAGGCAGGAATAAGGTTAAACGTAGTTCCCCTCTTTAGGATTAACAAAAAAAATAAGAAATTTTGATGACAAAACGACCGAGACCGACATAGGTCGCCTACATATCTCATTCTTGAGAATTCAGGTCAAATGTAGTTCAAATTACAAAAGATAATTTCCTAACTATAAAACATAAGATGATTACAAGCAAATGATGTGATTACAGGGAACAAATAGAAGGAGTTCTGAATCATCAAATCTTGATAGCACTTGTGTCGATTCACCATTTGAGATAAACGTATATGCTCACATACGACATGTCATCAGACAACTGTATCGATCTATTGCCTAGGTAAGTTATTGAGTTCTCTTTTCCAAATTTTGATAGAAACTAATTCTAGTCTCTTTGACACAATCATCCTTTTATGTGTCACCCACATTTGACTTATCATGATTCTCGAGTTGTTTCAATTCTTTGGCAATGTATTCAGATATCATGATCTCCTCATCATACTCTTAGAACACATCGTCATCTACCGCATTTGTTCATTCAGCTTGTGACATGACATTGTGTTGACATATTTAAAATTATTTTTACTAAAACAAACCCAAAGGTTGTTAGATAGAAAAATTAAAGCAAATGGAATAAATTTTCGCAAGAAGAAAATATTACGAGGGAAATAAAAAAATGACATAAAATTCATCTTTGTTTATCAAGATGAACGGGATTCAAGAGCGGCGTGGAAGTCTAATTTTCTTCGACCTCGACCATGTTAATGGTAAACTCTCCATGATTCAGCGCTGAATCCACATTGGCATTGGCTATGAAAGTTTGAAGAGTTACAACCTTTGATCAATCAAATATTAAATTTTATGTGTCAATTTGATGCAACCTTTAGTGGTATGTCTGACACCTTCTGAATGGTCAGCACAATGAAGATCGGCCCTGTAATGTCTGAAATTGACATTTTTTGGGTAAACTATTTGTATCAAACCGACTACTTTTAATCTCTCAAAAAATTTGAAATATACTCTTTTGAAGGGTATATTTCAGGAATGAATTTCACATTGTAACCAAACCGTTCAATGAAGTCCTTACCCAAAGCATTCTAACATGGCCATTGTTTCATTTCTTGTGAAATATACCCTTCAAAAGCTTCTCTTTTCAGGCTTCGACTAAATAGCCACATCAACAAAGCGTCATCTTTTCCAACTCCCACAAATTGGTTGCAATAAGCCCTCAAATAAGCAAAAGGATTTTCAACTCCACTAAAAGTGTCAAATTTCGGCACCTTAAAACTTGTCGGGAGCTTCAAATGGGGATGAATGCACAACTCGTCATAATTCAACCCCACAATGTCTTGGGTGTATTAGAGTCTCTTTAGTGCCTTTACAACTTCCTCTCTGATGCATTGCTCAGTCTTTCCTTTCATGAACTTCCACTCATTTTCCTTCTCATAATGATCGACTTCAAAATATGTGGTAAATGAAGGGTATGATTCTGGTGATGGAATATCAGAAGTGTTTTTTAGAGGTATGGATGAGTGCTAGGTGGGTTTTGGACAATTTGAATAGGAATGTGATGGATGGGAGGAAAATTTTGGTGATTATCAGTATTTGGATTTAGAGGATCATGTAGTTTTTGATGTGAGGAGCTAACATGATGCGGGTTAAGGGTGGTTAGGTCAATAATAGAAGGTTTTGAAATTGTAGCGGTGAATGAATTGTTTGGAAGATGTTCGGATGTAGGAAAACTAAGTGGAGGTCTTTCATTATTTGAAGTAGAAATGTCGGCAATTATAGCCGGATTGGTTAAATCTCGGGTCTTATCCATTTCAACCCTCATTTCAGCAATCTGTTGAAATAATTATGCAATCAACTTGTTCTATTCAGCGATTATATGGTTGTTGATAGTGATTTTCGTCAAATCAGTGTTCTCAACATATTCACACATTTTTTCTTTGCCTTTTGACGAGCTTTGGTCAGAGAAGGAACCTTTGGAATCTTTAGACCTTGTGAAGTATGGATGTTCTGTCATTTTCTCAACACAGATCAATTTTTGAATACCTGAAAAGGAAAATAACTCAAAAGATAAACTTGTTAGTCTATGTCGATGATGAACGATATGAAATATCACACATGATCACAAACACATAAGAGTTGCTTCACTTAAAGATAAATGAGCCCACTGATATAGAAAAGTGACTAAATAGACTGGAATTTGTCTATCTAATTTTGGAAATAATGAATTAGAAAATTTGACTTGCACGGAGTCATTGACCTTTTGTATATGTAATTGATATACTTTTGATTTTTTATTGGGAGGAAACTCTAATTTGTTTGGGAGAGCAAAAAAATAGAATTTTTCAAATATGCGGACCGAGCCTTGAAAGATGGCCTATGTATCTCACGGGGAGAATTCAGGTCCGACGTAGTTCGACCTATTTGAATCTATTTTTGATTTGAGATGGAAAATTTATCCCTTTTTTAGATGAGAGAGTAAGATTTAGGATTCGAAAGGGAGTTTTGAATATATATTTTTTTGGGAGGAAACTAAAGAATCGAAGAGTATTTGGACGCACTTTTCATAGTGATTTGATATTCATGCTTAGAGGTTCTAGAAATTATTCGAAGAGGAGTGAGCTAGAATATCTCCAAATAAATCGACATTTTCACACAAGCAGTTCTAACACATAAACAGTTATTGCGCGTTCTAAATAGATATGTAATCCTTTTTTGCCTAAGGTTGGCCTAACAATTCGAATGAGGTATATCGTCTTTTTAGAACATCTAATTGTCCCAAAACCCAAGAGACAATGATTTGTCAAACGACGTATACATTTTTCAAATTTAAACACAAGTATGATCGTCCATTTAAGCAGTAGGCCATTTTGGACTCAAGGTGGTCTCTCTAATAGGCCCAACACGCCCTGAGTGTTGGGTCATCTAAGTTCAATGTGCTAAAAGTGATTTGATTTCACTTTACGCTAGTTCACTGAGAGTGGGTTTACTAGACACAAGGTTCCCGAGTGACAACTCAAGTGAGGAGGCTACGCGGTCACACGCATATGCCAACTCTCCTAAATTTGAGACTTTTGAAAGAAGTTTGCGGGTGTGCAAAACACACCTCGCGTGTAAGTGTGATTGTGTCAATTTTCCGAAATCGGAGGAAGTATGAACGTAATGACAATTTATAAAGCAGTAACGAATATACAATTTATATATATAAAAAGTAACAAATAAGCAGTTATATCACATAAGAATGAAAAATAAAGCATTAGGCATGTAAAATAAAGCAACCAAATAAATAAATGCTGAAAACTGAGTAATTAACCTAAGTCTGTTATGGTTAAAACCTATTAAATCTCGAGTAGAGTCATCATTTCTGTTATGCCGCAATTTTATCGATCTTTATAAGAATCACTTTTTGAAATGTTCAAAGTATAAAATAGTTTGAAAATACTTTGAAAAGAGTCGTCACTTAATTTTTTAAAAGAAATTAAGAAAACTTAATTAAAAAAAGATTTTAACAAATTAAATATTTAGAAATTTAGAGAAAATTGTTAAGAGGTTCTTGTTTACACTTCAAGAAGGTTTTTAAGGCATTTGAAGTGTCCGCTAACACACGGTTATCTTACGACTTAGGTTAAATATATTTGACTATTTTTTAGAAAATGATTAATTTAATATAATAATTAACAATATTCGATTGAATTGAGAAAATAGTTAAAAGAAAAATTTTAATGTTTAGAAAAATTGAACCTTAATTAAAACATTTGAATTAAATTACAATTGATTGGAACTTTAACAAAATTAGATTAATTAGAAATAATTTGACCCATTTTTAAAAAAATAATAATTTAAACTAAATTGAGTAAATTAGAGCATGAAAAACTATTTTAAATTAATGGAAGAATAGGTAAAAGTTTTAACTAAATATATTGAATATAAGTCTAAGAGTTGATAAAAATATTTTTAAAAAAAAAATAAATTAACATAAAGAATATGGTTCGTCTTTTGGGGAATTAATAATTCTAAACTTAGAGTTAATAAACAACAAATTAATAAATAATCACACAATTAAATAAGCTAAGGGTAAAAGAGAAATTGAATTTAGGCCCCTCTTGGGCCTGTTGTAGTTGTGGTTGGGCTTCAGGCCCCCTTTTTTTTTTCTGAAAATATTGTTTTATACAATTTATATACAGCTCGTTTGGATTTTTTGAGACCGGGGTTTCCTGTTTTCAACTTGTATTTCAGCATTTGATATGTGTATCTACGTTTTTGACAAATTTTTTTGCATTTTGCCTTCTATATCACTGTATACTAAATGTATACATGCTGCATATCAGTCCCTTTTTCAGCTTTTCGAGACTATATTTCAGATTCTTAAATTCGATCATGATGACGATCGACTCGATATAAGGAGGAGTTTTGGGTTACAACCCAACTCGAGATGCAATGAGTAAGGAAAAAAAGTCCACAATGGACTCACAACGAGTTCACATGCAACAAAATAAGCAACTTATAAGTAAGAACTCATATGATTTAATGTAGGAAAATGAAGAAGCACATCTTTATGCTACTGTCCAGACTCCAAAACATCACAATGACGGCACAAATAAATCTTATTTAACACTTATCACGACTAGATCCCAATAATTTGGACATGAAGAAACACTAACCATAAAACAAATTTAAGAACCGAGAAATATTAGGTAGTAACAACCAGCCACCAATATTAACTAAACTTAACCGCAAATGACAATTCTTAACAAACAAAGAAGAAGAGGAAAGGAAGCAGATTGCTTAATCACAAACTTTAGTGGGTGACAAACATTGTCAATAATCACAAGCCTCTTAGGGAGTTAAAAACAACAAGGAAGATAAACTAAATATACTAAAAATTTTGGGCATTTTAAAGAAACATAACAAAAAAATATGACCAGAAAAAGAACAAAATGCTAAATATTCATATTCACACTTCAATCAACAAACAGTGAACATAATTTTGCATCTAGCTAAACCTTGTTGATTCTTCCCAACTTTAGTCAAAAAGAAGACATTAAGACGTAAGCAAACCGTAAAAAAAAGAACCATACAATGAGTAAATCCCAAGTTGAAGCTAGATGAAAATGTCACAAAGAGCTTATCATTTGAAAATCCAATAATAATAAGTGAATGAGAAATGAAATTATGCAGAGACTATGACACAAAATGTATAAATTTGAACAGAGAACATACTTTAATGGATACAACATGCCAAAGAAATTTAAACCAAAATGTAAGTTAGGACTCTACCCAATAGATCCCGACATATAAGATGAATGGAATAGCATGCATATGATACAAAAGACAATGAATAATTATATATAGCAGTAATAACGCAGAGTCATCAATATACATATAAGAAAACGCATCGAAAACATGTTAATTGTCATTTCTTCCCTATTCCACATATGGCCAGATTAACCCGAATTCAAACAGAACAAATACACAATTAATTCATTGAATGTAAAAGCAACCAATATGACATAAGAGAAGAGAGAAAGTTACATTCCTTGGAGCAGCATTCTGGGACAACGAGCTTGAGAGTACAACGATTCTTCCACCACAAAATCCAAATATGAACAGCAAACCAAGAAAATCTAAGCGGCTACTACTTCAAAACTTAGAAACAAAGATTTTGAATAGAATATTTTAAGCATGTAACCACTATTGCCAAGAGAACTTCGACTCAAAAAAACCTTTTTGTAAACTATTTTTATGACCTTAAAATCCCAATATTTTCCCCCTCTGTTTTCCCTCTCCACGATTTTCTATGTCTCGCCCTCCAACACTAAAGAAGATGGAGGTTTGTATAGAGAAATTTAGGGTTGGTTTAGGGGGAAAACCTGTTTGAATTTTGAATCTGATATTTGAATTTTCATTTGCTACTTTTCGAGATCAACAGTAAAGAGGAGTTGTTACTCTGAAGCTCCGTGAAAAAAGAGGAAAAGGATACGAGGGTCTGGGACGAGTATAGGTGTTGCAGAAAAAGGAGGACGATGCGGGTTTATTTTGAATTTTCTGGATTGATGCAGAGTTTCTCAGTTGTTCGCATTGGAGAAGAAGAACAGGGTCGGATACTGTATGTTGCTGGGTGATACACTCAAATTACACTTCCTTACGAAAGTATAAGCGGTTGTATCAAGTAAAGAACCCAACAAGTAGGTTGGGGTCGATCCCACGAGGAAAATAGTTTAGACTTATTTTCAATGTATAATTACATCTATTTAGTCAAGTCTTTTCTGAAAACAGGTAATAAAGGGGGGGGGTGTTGTGAAACAAAAGTGTTTAATTAGTTCTAAGTAAAACAAGTAGCAAGAGTGAGACTTTAGTGTTTATCAAGTTGTGAGAGAAACTAGGGTGTAAGTGTTCCTCATAAGTTCATAACGCGGTAATCCTAGCTATAACAATTATTTGCTAGTGTCTTGCATGCAAAGTGATAAGTTAGGTATCTTTAAATCCTTGGTCCGGCATTTAGAGAATTTCACCCCATACCTTGGTCCGGCTATGTGTGTCTAAGCTACTAACCCTTACCTTTACTTCATATTAAGCATCATATTCGATGTATGGCTTAGTTATTACTTCGCACCAATCAAAACTAGCCTATTAGATAGTGTAACACTAAATCTGTGTCGATAATTCTTTTCCTATTAACTATCCCTTGGTCCGACAAGTAGAAATAAGATGAGTTCCAACGTGTGCACTCGTTAAAAAGACTTCTAATCAAAAGAATTATCAATGCATGCAAAAACTATTCGAGATTTTAATTTAGCTAGTTTTTACTTTGTTATTCACCCATGGTTCCCCAACCTAGTTGTGGATTTAGTTAACCCATGCGTAGAAGAACACAATTCTATTGTTAATAACATAATTTCATGAACTTACATTGACAAGTTTGAAGAAGTCCAGAAATTATACCTTGGAAACACAAAATTCATTGAAAATCGATTCCGAAAA
>JAJJBR010000750.1:0-31264 GCA_022817965.1 Solanum lycopersicoides
AGAGGTTTCAAGATAAGATAGCAGGCGACCAAAAGCTCCGAGCAAATCTTCTAGAGAGCGTACCCTTAGTTTCGACTCTTTCTCTATTCTAAAACGAAAAATAGAAAAAAGAAAAAGAAAGGGGGTGCGGGTCAAATCCGCATCTTTGCGCCCTTTACTTACTTCAAGGGATGGTGCGTCCGATACATGATTGGTTAATGACGATTCTCAACAGCATCTGTAAGATCTCGAGGCTTACTAGACGGAATTCGATCAAAAATGAAAACTTTGGATATTTTTCTTAGAAGGAGATGAACTACCTATAGATTTGTATGTAAGTGCACGAATTAAGAGAAAGCTGGCATCCAATCAAGAAAGAATCACTTCGGACAATTAGACTGAGCTTCCCCCTTGTCTCTCTTCTTTAGCTAATGATGAAGCAAATCCTAAAGTCAAAGTAGTCCATGAAAGCATCTATTTTTTCCGTTCAAGAAATAGCTTATGTAAAGATGGGGTGAGTCCCTTATAAGATCTTCCTTTCTTCTCTTTTCTTCTATTAGTTAGCTTGGATTGAGAAAGCTCCGCCCAATAGCGCTTAGCCACCCATGTGTGTGTAGACCGAAATGGTCTCGCGAAGCCGGTCAACGGTAGCCTACCTAAGAGCAAGTCAAAACTACGAGAAGGGCGCGAGAAGTTTTGTGAAGGTAGAGAGAGATTTTCAAATCAGACTTCAAGTTGGTGTGCCGCGTGTTAAGAAGGCAGAGACCGCCCCAGGCTTCGCCCTAATTCCCATCTAAGGTTGAATAAGATTAGATTAGTCTCGCAAAATTCGTTCTCGAATGATTCATCGATGGAATTAGGCCTAGTTGTATGAAAATTTCTTGTGATTCCCCTCTTTCTTCGACGAAGGCATACACGCATCGATAGGGAACCCAAAGAAGGGCTAGAAAAAGGAAAGCGGCACCTTAACTTAATAGCTCCATTTCTTGTTCCTGAGCGGAAGGTACGCTCAGCCCCTGATACATCGCTATTTCTTAATCCTTGCGTCCAGGGATAATGAGTCGGTTGGCTCTTAGAGTATAGCCTCTCTCGGGGTTAGCGATAAGAGTACACCGGCCCGTGTGGTAGCGGGCGAACTAAGGATTTCGTGCTTGCAAGGAAGCGTGCAAGTGGGTGAACGCATCACCAGCCAAGCTAGTCACTTGGAACATAGGGGTATTCAATCCCCGAGCTTCCGGGCCTTGAGAACCGACTTCGGATTTGCCCCTTAGATAGTGAGTAGCAAAGAAGGGTAGGGTTTCAAGTTTAGGGTTTTCACTTCCACGTCCCAGCTCGTCGAAGCTACCGCCTATCGATTGAAATTTCCCTCCTCAGCCGGAGGCGGAACCGGCTCCCCCTGAACCATCCTCGGAAGAGTAAGGAAGGAGAAGGGAACGGGAGTTTCTCGCCTCCTAAGAGTATAAAGAGGCGGAGTGTCACCCCAACAAACTAGACGCACGCATCAAGGCGTTCTGCCAACGAGCGAAGGCGATCGCTCAAGAAAGGGGATTCAGCCCCGGCAAATGCGATGCAGTGAAAGACGCTGCGGACTATGTGGCCGGTAACGTAAAAGATATGCCGGCAGCTAGCCAACTCCGCTTTCTAACGAGGTTAAGGCGTGACCTAGAAAACGGAAACAGCGAGACCTGGGGTCTCATCGAACGGGAAGTTCGAAGATGGAGACCCGGTTCGGCACGAAATCAGAAAGGTTTGGGGGCCCGTTGGTCAAAGGAAAGGGAAGGTCCTGCTTCCGGGACGGAGCCGTATGACGCGAGAGTGTCACGTACGGTTCCTTTGAGAAGGGTGTGATACCACCACCTATCAGGCCCGACGAGCGGTCCACGGAGCTGCATCCCTACTCACCTGGTCTATGCACATCGCTCTCTCCAGGAGGTTGGCCGCCTATCCTAGATCTTCCCATTTCCAAGAAGATCCCGGGCTCGATCTGGTTTAGTATCAAGGTGATTCTTTTTCTGTTCCTATATATATGGGTCCGTGCAGCATTTCCACGATATCGTTATGATCAATTAATGGGACTTGGCCGGAAAGTGTTCTTGCCTCTATCATTAGCTCGGGTAGTCCCCGTTTCTGGTGTTTTAGTCACCTTTCAATGGCTCCCTTAATTATGTGCGAGGAATTGCCCTATTGAGTAATGGTGGGAAGCGGGCTAGCCCCCGAAAATGCCCCGCCCGTAAGTTCCTTTGTCGTTGGGGAAAAAAAAGAAAGAGATTTAAAAAAGAAAAGAAATTGCGTAAATTCTGCCTTTTTTGATCCCATGCTTTCCGTTGGTCAACAACCAACTAAATCTATACCTCTTCACTACTCGTACAGGTTTGACGGAGTGAAGCTGTATTGAGGGAATCTTTTTGTCTCAATCAATCAAGAATGCCCAAAAAAAGACCCTTCTCTTCCATTTATGAAGATTTCGCCGCCAGTCCTTCTCAATCGACCGAGCCTTTTAACTATAACTACACGACTTTTATTGAGAGTTGTTGGCCCAAGGGCTTTCCAGTCGTCTTTAAAAATATCCCTCTCCCAGTTATCCGCGAGATAGAGGAGCAATTTGGAGTAGGAGAGCCTATTGTTCTCGAGAAGATAGAGGAGAAATTAAGAGAGCCTATTATTATCGAGAAGATAAAGGAGCAATTTGGAGTAGGAGAGCCGCCTATTGTTATCGAGACTGCCACAAGAATTTCACCTCAAAAAGGCCGTTACGAGAGCATGGGCGACTATATAGAACGCGGATTGGAGTATTTATACAAAAAAGAGAGATGGATAGCGGATCTCTGTAAAAGGAAACACGCGCGTACAGACGACCCCGACCCATTTTCACAATTAGAAATAAGTGGCCCACCTGAACAAGTGGATCTAGTGAAAGATCTCGTCTCCAGCCCACCTGAACAATTAGATCTAAGTGGCCCATTTTCACAATTAGAAATAAGTGGCCCACCTGAACAAGTGGATCTAGTGAAAGATCTCGTCTCCAGCCCACTTGATCAATTTGAGATTGTGCCATTGATGGATTTTCATATTGGAAACTTATATTTCTCATTCACAAATCCATCTTTGTTTATGCTACTAACTCTCAGTTTGGTCCTACTTTTGGTTTATTTTGTTACTAAAAAGGGAGGAGGAAACTCAGTACCAAATGCTTGGCAATCCTTGGTAGAGCTTATTTATGATTTCGTGCTGAACCCGGTAAACGAACAAATAGGTGGTCTTTCCGGAAATGTTAAACAAAAGTTTTCCCCTCGCATCTCGGTCACTTTTACTTTTTCGTTATTTTGTAATCCCCAGGGTATGATACCTTATAGCTTCACAGTTACAAGTCATTTTCTCATTACTTTGGGTCTCTCATTTTCGATTTTTATTGGCATTACTATAGTGGGATTTCAAAAAAATGGGCTTCATTTTTTAAGCTTCTTATTACCCGCGGGAGTCCCGCTGCCATTAGCACCTTTTTTAGTACTCCTTGAGCTAATCCCTTATTGTTTTCGAGCATTAAGCTCAGGAATACGTTTATTTGCTAATATGATGGCCGGTCATAGTTCAGTAAAGATTTTAAGTGGGTTCGCTTGGACTATGCTATGTATGAATGATCTTTTCTATTTCATAGGGGATCTTGGTCCTTTATTTATAGTTCTTGCATTAACCGGTCTGGAATTAGGTGTAGCTATATCACAAGCTCATGTTTCTACGATCTTAATCTGTATTTACTTGAATGATGCTATAAATCTTCATCAAAGTGCTTATTTTTTTATAATTGAACAAAAGCGAGTCTGAATGGGTATACTTAGTCGTGGAGCATTCCTAGCCTTTGCTTTTAGGGATCGTTCCTGCGCATCTCCTTACTTTATAGCAGTTATTGCTCCGGTTCCAGAAGGTATAGCTCTCGCCTCAGCTTTTTCTTTGAAATCGGAGACTGTTCCAATTTCCTACTGAGATAGGCAAGCGGAGGGAGAACTAGACGTATCTTGCTAGGCAAAGACAGGTTAGAATGGATAGCTCGCGGGTGGGATTGACGGGATAGATCACTATTGCAGAAGGAGGTAGAACCGGGGGAAGAATTATGGCTATAAAGGTCCTCGCCCTCTTAGGCACATGGTTCTAAAGATTCAATCTCAAAGCGGTACTAAAGATTAGGCAGAAGAAGAACTATAACTAGAATTCTGCGCCCCTCCCCTTGTACCAAGAAGCAAGTTCGGAACATAAGGATAATGGGCTCGTCTATTATAAGTTATTAGTTTACGGAGCTATCTCAGATATCTCGAGTAAGGAGACGGGACGGGTTTGATAGTTAGAGTTCTATTTCTAGGAAGGAAGAGACTATCGGGAAGCTCACTCTCGGCCGGGCTCGAAGCAGAGGGTAGAACGTAATATCTCTTGTTGGTTCGGCTCATCAAGCTATTACAAAAGAGTCCTCGAAGAAAGAAGCCATTTTTACGGTATTTTCGCTTCCAGTCCGTAATTAGATCTTCAAGCTTAGTCCAGTCCGGATCCATCCTAAACCAAAGAGCGGGGCTAAGCGAGGGGCATAGCGATACAGTGTTCATACTCGAGTTGCTCAAATCCAGTAGGAATATCAGGAATAGTAGGATCTAGTAGGAGCTTGCCTTGGAATGCAGTGAGGGGGCCCGGAGCTATTGAATTATTTCATAACCCAAGGAGAAGGATAGGACTCTTTACCAGTATCATAACCTCTCGATGGGAAATGGAACTTAGATCACGATGTGAACCTACTTATGAGTGGAATTTCGTTGACAAGCAAATTCCCCAGAAAAAACAACAAACTAGTCAAAGGACAGCCTGCCTTATTCTTCTCCCGTTCGGGACCCCTATTTTCTCGGAGATAGCCTGGTCTGAGCTAGAACAGCAGATTCGTGAGCAAGAGCGTATTTCACAGCTGATTCAACAACAGCCATTTTTTCTGGGGAACTTTCATATGAGTCTGTTCTTTCTTTTAATCTACTATAAAGGTTCTAAATTGGCTCCTTAATATTAAGGATAATTACATTCTTGAAAGGATCAAGGGCTCTACCCTCTCGCATAAAGTCTTAGGCTCTTATCGTCTACCTTCGTGGCTTTTTGCTCGTTTGGTCTCGCTATTTCATTCCTGGTTCTCTCTTTCAAGCTTCTTTCCATCCTGGGGATTTCTTCTCATTCCGTCCGTTCTGCTAGCTGGTGTCGCCCTCTCTCTTACTTATCTATTCCCATCCATCTTTACCTCTCCTACTCCACTACTTCCCTCCTTCAAGGCGTGATTAATGCGCCTTAAACCTCTCTCTTGAAAAAGAGCATTTTTTAGTGGAGCCTTAGCACGTGAACCCATAGGAACAGGGCCCTTCTTCTTTGCAAAAAAGCTTCTGAATTATCATCACATCAGTAGGCGCAGAAAGAAAATCTTGGTATTGACTTATTGAAAATCTCTTTGAGATTGCTTAGACAAATCTTTTTGTGTGAGGCCGCTGTTCCCCACCTTTCTTACCTTGTTTTTTGGGCTTCAAATTCTGTGACTCATAAGCCCTCCGTATCTAAAGATAGATGGCTAAAGGGCGGGTTCCGCAGTTAACTAAGAAGGCGATTGATTGGCTTGGAGAGGAAAGGAAACCCGGGACTGAAAACAAAAAGGATAGGAATGAATTGAATAAAGAAAGAATATATAGAACCTTGAGCATTTTCTCTTCTCGGCAATGGTTGAGAGTAAAAAAGGGGTATCCGCATAGAAGGATTGCTGGTATACCGGGTAGATGTTTATCTTTTCGACTTCAGCGAAAATGTTCAAAGCACCACCTTCGTCAATTATCTTGATGTCGAAAGGGAAGAGGACAGGGTCTTACTTACTAAAAAGTCAAAAAAAGGGGGAGTTTCCTGTCTTAGTTTCACTTCCTTGAACTGGCTACTACCGCGCAACGTGCCCTTGCTTGGTGGGTCGTTAATTAATCAGTTTTAAAAAGAGGGATGGATTTCGACCTTGCTTTGAGTCGTCAGGCTAGTAAAGCGCTACTTCTAAAACGATCGTTAAGGTCATTCACTCGATTCCCTGCTGCCCGTTCATACCTTACAGCGAGTATGATAGATGTCTATAATATTTGGCTTTACGGTGTTTACAGGGTTCTGAGATTTCTTTTAGTTTGTATAAAAAAAATACCTTTGGTATAAACAACATTATAGCTCTATATTTTTATATCAGTAGATATTTCAGCGTTGCAGCAGCAACTAAATTAGTAATAGATTTGGCCTCTATTTCCTCTTCTCTCGTATCTGTCCATCTTTCTGATGGTGAAGGAAGAAATTATGAATAGAATTGCGATAATGGAAACGAAGCATGCGGCAAGGCCTCCCAATCGGGAATCTTCGTTCCTCTTTTATGATGATGAATGGAACTGCTGTCCCGCGTAAGCCTTTGGAAGCAAACAATCGTAAAAAGGAAAAATAGAGAAGTAGAGCTAAGGTAAAAAACATGGACAATCCTGTGTATTCGATCTAGTGCTCTCACTTGCCCCCAAGGGGCCAGAAGAAGATACCCAATGTTCAGGGTAGAAAGCCAGGGTTTGGTACTTTGACGAGCTGGCCGCCGAGAGAGCACTGAGACGAAGAACCTAGCTAGGAATTTCCCTGCCCGTGTCTACTTCTTGAAAAACCTAAAGGGTCAAGGTAAGCGTATCAAGAGAAAATGAGCAAAGCTTATGCCCGGCTAATTGAATGGAGTTCCCGGCTTTAAAGAATCAAGTTCAAGTACCGAGGAGATTTATTTGAAGAGCTTTGGTTATGAATGAATAGGCATGTGGGAACAGCATTGCTTGCATTGATTCAATTGATTTGAAGTGGCGGTTATACTAAACATACATATACGACCTTGAAATAAATCTGAGTCGACTTCTAGCCTTTTATTCTCTATCGCTCTCGACTGGTCCTATAGCTTGAAAGAATCTACAGGCTCCTTCGTGAAGTGATTCACGGGTGGGAATCACGAACGGTCTTAAGTGAGTAGACATCTCCCCTCCTTCCCTTTCTCTTGGACATCTCACTTGTAATCAATGCTTTCTTTCTTCCCATCCTCAGATCAGAGATGAAGTTGAGAGTCAACTGTGAATGGTGCTAGAGGAGAGTATGTTAAGACGCGTCCAAGCCAAACTATTACTTTCTCCAGTCGATGGTACTATTGAAAGGAGAATGCCGTGTCGTCCAGCGCACTTGACCACTGCGATCGATCCGATAAACCAAAGCATCCTGGCCAACCAACCATTGAGAATGGAACAGAGATTGAATTCTTCTCTCTTCTCTTTCAACCCTTGCTCTTGCCTCGGCTTCGCCAGCAAAGCTGCCTTATTAAGCTTTGGACTTCCACCTTCAGCTAAGCACCTAACCCGTGGGACGGGGCCGACCTTCTCTTTTCTTTGTAATTGGACTTGCCCGAAAGAAAGGAAGCTTGGCGTGAGAACCCTCTAGATTAGGGAAATAAGAGCTTCTTGCATATGCGTAGGAAAGGACCCCATGCGGTGTGAGAAAGACTTGACTTCGGAATGCCAACCTCCCTTAGCTTAGCCCTTTACGACCTTTTCCGCCTTCTCACTGCCATTCATCGGATAAGACTACGTCACCTAAATCAAGAAAAAAGAGGAAGGCGTTTCTCATTGTTGGCTAGCCTGGGCTCCACACCAGATTTTCTCTGAGATGGCGAGAATTCTTTAGTAAAGGCATGGCTTAAGCCCACTCGGGACGGGAGGTTTTTCAACTACTATTACAGCTCGTACAACCTTGAGGAATCGAGACTAGTCTAATAAGTTACTAGCCTAGTGCTACTCCTCCACAGAAGACTTGCTAGAATAGCTACCACCCTTTCTCTTGACTTTCCTTTGCCAAAAAAATCCCACGTATGAAGCTCTCGGATTACGTACGAATCAATTAAACAAGCCAAACCAAGGCCTTCCTTCTAGAGAAAGCAATTGTCCTGCTATACCCACAATCCAGCTGAATGAACTGTCTCGGAGAGCAGCGGAAAGCCACTTGACTCTAAGGAGAGGAGCAAGAAAGCAATATCTTGGGGAAAGGCCTCTACTCTACAAACCAAGTCTTTCTGACGAGGCACCCGCTTTCTTTTTTGATCCCTGAGTAGCATTTCCTTTCACTGAGGAATGGGCGGATGCTTTAACATAGGCGGATGTGGGACACAGAAAGAATAGATTCAGGTGCTCCTGAGTCAAGAGATTCTTCTCCCTAAGTAGCATTCTTGTAAGTACAGAGGGAATTCTCCTGTCTCTGAAAAGATAAAGCTAAAAGCAATCTCTGGTATAGATATTGATATTGACCCGCCTCTACGGGAGGTGGGTGGGGATCAAGAGAAGGAAGGCCGGGCACATCATACTCTTCAGGGATTGTGTCATGTCTTCATAGTGAATTTCTTGCGTATCCACCCTGAAAGCGAGAGCTCGAGGCGGTGGGAAAGGAGAATCAACAAGATAGGATGCTCTGTCCCAACTAACAAGAGTAGGAAGATTCCAGCTTTGAATCTTGTGCTTGACGGTGATCATTTCTGCCACGTCATAACAGTCTTTAGTGCTTTCTGTTTCAATGGTTTGGAACCCTTCTTACTTTCTTTATTATATCGGGGAATTTTTTCTCTTGGTCCGCTAACTCCATAAGGGGCTGGTGGGCGGGGGTAGAGCCTCTAGCGCCAATGTCGATGAAGCAAAGGTGTCTGTTTATGGTATGGAATAGGAAGAGCAAGAATGGAACCGCTATCGCTTGTCCTATCATCCGCGATGAGCTTCTTTCATTCGTCAGTATGGGGTAGGTAGAGTCCTTTGCTCGTATGCTTGGCATTACTATAGTCGCACCAGTCTTCCTTCCTTTTTAGTGCACATGAAACGGAAACCCTAATAGAGACTACCCACACGGTGATCAAAACTCTTCCTTCTCTGCTTCACTGTCAATTGATTGGCGCATGAACGAAGCTGTAACGGAGCATGTACGCGACGATCAAACACGGCTTTGCCAGCTGCCTGTGATAGGAAAAAGAAAACTTGATCAGATAGTTCGTGCGGGGCATTTCCCACCTCGCCTTTGATCTTTCCCTTGCCGTGTAGGTAAAGCTAGAAGAGCATCATTGGCCCGACAGCTGACAAGCAAACCTTCCATTCTTATGTTTACATCACTTCTCTCTTTCTCGCATTGACCGGACAAAGGTTTCAAATGAGCATCCCATGGGGCAGCCATAGCTTGAACCTTCCTTCTCGCAGTCAGCTATATAACTCAGGCAGCAAAGGTTCGAGCAGGATGGCGGTTAGTCTTCCTCGTCTCTTTCGGGTGGGCGGCGGGAATAGCTCTTCTAGCATCAGCATGGATTGACCAGAGACTGGGAGTAGTCGTCATCTTTTTCCATAGTAGTCATCCAGCAAGAAAGGGAAAGACCACTTAGCGCAGCGGAATAGGAAAGAGAGCGTTGAGCACAGCTTTCGTGTCACCAGAAATCCTTTTTCGTTTATTGGGAGACTGAATGAAAAAGGCTTTGTCAAGCAGGCATGATTGTCACGTCGATCGACAGTTGAGAAATACTATCTCCGGGGCCCTCACTTTAGGGCTATCTTTCACCGTTGACAGACATGGTTCAACGTGCCAGCTACGCTTCCTCTTCTAGAACAGTGACAGCCTAGTCTGATTCCCCCTTCCGAAAGTGCCACAGCTCCTTCTATCACAACCCCAGAAAACAGGGCATTCGAAGCATCAATCTCATTCTATGCTCTATGCCATCTTCCTTATACTTTGACTATTAATTCATGTGCACAAACCTCCCTCACAAAGGAAAGCGGGAAAGGGCCCGAATCGAACTTCTTTCTTTGATTTGAAAAGAAGGTGAGAGCCCTAACCCTCTGGTCTGTGGGTAAACCCTTCAAAGATAGAAAGCCAGTGTCCTCTTTGAAGAGTTCTTCGGTGAAAGGATCGCTAGCATCCAAGGATGATCTGAGCTGAGGTCTAGCCCCAAAGGGATAAGGAGCAGAGCAACTGGCGTAAAAAGAAGGGATAGGGGCCATACTACATAGCCTCCTTTTCATACGAAATTTCCGAATTTAGCACTCTTATTACATTCAGTTTGAGATGAAAGGACATCAGATAGTCTCATTCAAACAAAGAAAGATAGGTAATGGACTCTATCCAAGACTGAGACAACATAGGCGAAAGGGGCTTAGGGGACAGCTAGACGATTAAAGATCAAGCAAGCGGATGCAATCAAAGAGCATCACCACTTTCTCCGTCTTAGACTTTTTCGACTACTTCGAATGGAATGCTGTGGGAAAGGGGTTAGACTAACTATCGGAACAAGCAAATTTCCCTTTAGCCACTCGCGAATGGGCATCAAAAAGGAACTCCCACTAAAACCTCAAGGAAGATTGAATCCCCTAGGTGCAAGTTAAACATCAACTCAAGAAAGCGATAGGCGAATGGGGATAGGCCCGGAAAAGGCATTTCCCCTTAGACGACTAATATGACCACTAGCCTTCAAGCCCATTCCCTGAGACAGGACTTCGACCGCTCTTAGTTCTTGGACCGAATGGAAAAGATGCAAAGCTAAGAGAGAGGCGGAAGGCTTACACAACTGAAAGAACAGAAGGTCGCTCTACGACAACAACTAAAGCAAAAGCAAATTCAACCTTAGCCGATTAGAAGGCTAGCGTAATAGCTAAAGGAAAAGGCTATGGTGATAGACCCCAAAGAAGATACCCTTGCTCACACCTTAGCCGGATTCAAAACCAAAAGCCATTGCGCCTTTAGCCGACTGGGAGGACTCCCTAGAAATTCCTTGTTTAGAGAAAGCTGTACAATCAATGAAAAGAGCGGACAATACGATTACTGAGGGTGAGCAGTCTCACATTCTCGAGGAAAAGCAGATGGTGAAAGGCCTGGCAAGCACATAAGCTCGATCGGGCCTTACTCACTCAACAAGGGCAGAAACTTCACTCGCCGAGGAAAGAAAATAAGGAATTTTTAGGGAGAAGGATTTGGCCCTGACTGATAAACTAACAAAAGGAAAACGAAATGCAACTCATCCGAATAAGACCAATTGGCATAGGCCATAGACAGAGAGGATGAAAGAAAGACATAGGAATTTCCCCCTGAAGCTAAAGGGGCCTCTCTCCATCCATAAAGGAAGAAGAAGGCAAGACTAAGTCATTTAGTTGTTTTCTATTTCCATTCTGCCTTCACCATGCCTACCCTGTAAAAAGGATTCTCCAACTGATGATTTTTCTGTTTCGGATGTGAAGGCTTAGGCTTCCATTTTTGTTCTAGGGTTTCTTTATTCGCCGGGGCGCTCAGTTCCTTCCTGTTCCCAGAGCTGAGGCATTGTAGTGCAGCTCCTGCTGAAGGCTGCTTTGTTTGGGAAGACGTGCTCTTGTTGTTTTCTTGCTGCTGCGGCCTCAATACAATTCTGGCTATCCTCTCTCTTCTTTTGCGTGCGGCCCATGATGTTTTGATCCTTTCTTTCTTTCTTGCTCTATCGCTTTTTTTGAGGGCCTCCCGGACCCCATTGTCAATAGTGTTCTTTAGCGGGAGGTATGTCTCGGCTAATGCTTTTGTTTCAAATAAAAGCATCTGCTCTTTCGGCATCTCTTTCGCTTGTCCAGTAACCTCTTCTTTCTCAAAAAGAAAAAGTAGGAACCCGGTCTTGACGCCCCTAAACAATAGCAATAGCACGAATCCTAAGCTACGGCACGCGAAAGAATGGTTCCATGAATCATGGGCGGATCTTAACAGATTTCCCATCAGAGGACTACTACGACTACATCATCGTCGAGGCGCCCCGGTCTGAACATGCCAGGTTGGTTGACAAACCCAAGGGCAAAGCCAGGGGGGGAGGGGGCAGCCGGAAAGGATAGTTCCTGAGGTTCTAGAAAATAATAAACAGGAGCGTGGGTACATACAAACCTGACGGATGGGATAAGAATCATTTTTTGGGCGATCAACCAACCCAACCCCAACACTGACTCGGCTCGGAGCGAGTTTGCATATTAAGTAAATAGAAAGAGAGAAACCTACTTCCGCTCGGTTGCTTATGATAGACCAAAGAAAGGCACTAATAGAGTATAGCAAGCTGCTCGTAAGATAGCAATAACTTGATTGCAAGCTTACCAACCAATAGCTACAATACCACATTCCACCAGTCATATTGATTTGATTAGCTTACTGTTCGCGAGAAATTTCGTGTACGGAAATTAATAACTGCAATCACGAAACAAATGTAAAGAAAAATGATTTTCTTAATCAAACTTGTGAGTACAACTCTGTGTATCCCCTGATTCTTGTCTCTAATTTCTTTTCCTTGATTCGAGGGCTGAAGCAGCGTATTTCTCGAGCGCAGGATGATGTGGACCTCCTTTACTTGATCGTCAAGAAGAGTTAGTAGCGCTTCGGATTGATCACGAGGGACAACTTCTCTTGATCACTTCACCCTTGCTAGAGAACTTTGAGAAAGACGATGTAGTCGATGTCTTGATCTCCTTGTGAATCTTCCAAGATGTTATGGAATTTTCAAGATGCCTCCAAAGAGAATATGTAGCCCCTTTATTTTATATAGGCATGGATTAGGGTTTTAGGGTAGCCTCCAAGTAATCCTAATGGACCCTTGGGCTTGAAATATGTGGGGGGCCGTTTTGTAGAGGCCCAACCTAGCCCAATGTAGTTGGATTTGACTTAAGGCAATCTTGACTTAAATAATTAATCCGGCTTTATTAACCCAAAATGTTGACTTGGGTCAATATGTCTTGAATTTAGAACTTAGTCCATACAAAATTTGGACTTAATCCCATAAAATTTAGCATGTCTACACTTACCAAACTAGGTAAGCTAGTCATATAGCTTGCTTAGCACAAAGTTTAGCCTGCTTGCTCCTTTAAATTACTCGTAGCGTAAGCGAGCGTAGAGGAACGAACGGAGCATCTCTCGTAGCACCGTAAGGCAACGAAGTTGCTGCATTGCATAGAGGTCGCTAAGATTGCTGGTAAGAATCGCTATTGCAAGTCTATCGAAGCCTACGCTACTTATTGATTATCAAAAAGCGAACCCCCCGGCCCTTCCCACCTGGGGCTACCCCTACCCTAAGATAAGACGGTTCCCGCCCTCAGGTCAGGGAATAGAGCTAACTGCATCGGAAAAAATAGCAATTCCTAGTCCGAATCCTGGACCTGGTTCACGCTTGAAAGCAGCAATTCTTCTTCCAATTTCGTACAGAAAATTGTGTATATAAAGAAGAGTTCGTCCTTCTTCAAAGAGATAAAGTCGCGCGGCCCTTCAATTCAAGATAGAGGCTTCCGTCATCGTTAGAATCCCGGGGCGGGGAAAATTACATAAAGAAAGGAGACTTATTTCAAAGTGGTTCAGGTAGCTCAGCTGGACTGAAAATCCTTGTGTGGTTCGAAAGATAGAGAGTTGATGAGGAGGCTTTTCTAAGAAAAAAGGCATGGTTCTTTCAATTCCGCATCCGGGGAAAGCAGCTTCCGCTAAAACCATATCTGCTACTCTGATATTAGCTATTCGAGTCAAATCATAGGATTGAAAGCCGATTGCTACTTTCTTGCCTTGGGGCATCGCATTCTGGATAACGTAATAAAAAGTCTTTCTCTACTGTCTTCAGTCTGGTTTGCTTTAGAAGTAAGCAAGCAAAGACAAGTGGTAGCTAAGCGAGAGTGCTTGCGGTGATGAAAAATCTTTTTATTAGACCAAACAAACAGAGGAACCGCTATTCCTCACTGCGGTATTTACTCTTGAAATACAGGGTAAGCCAACCAGTAGAAAGAAAGTGTAAGCAAGGAATTCTATTCTTGTACCAGTCAACGATATCCCTTATTTTGACAGTTTGAATAATACCCAATCTCCTGCGACTTCGTCCTCCCCTTTTGCTCATAAGTAATCTCTTCCCAATCAATTGATTGAGATGATCCGAATCATCAAGGGCATCCCTATATTTTGATGTATGTCAATAGGAACTTCGATGGATTGATTTGTTGGTGCTGCCTCAGCATAGGGAAAAGGAAAAGGACAGGTTGTTTCAAGCTACGAAGTCCGGTGAATCCCGAGAGGAGATGCTTCATACAGGTGTGGAAGGGCTTCACATCGAACGAGTTAAATAAGACTTCAAAATAGACGTGACTAATGCAATAAGTAGACAAATAGCGCCCCGTGTAGATGGTTGTTTTCTTTTCGAAAGCATGAACACATAGTCACGATTTCAGTCCCCGCTAAAGCAATTGTGTCTGGTCTCCATTCATAAATAACATTTTCGCATATTCGCAGGACTAGTTCGACTGACTCTACACCTGCTGCACGCACGGGTCTCCGCCCGCTTCCTTCTTATAGTAAGCATGACTTTCTTTTTCTTTTTTTCGATTCTCTGCTTCCCCCCAATCCAAAATTTTCAGGTGAAAAGAAGATAGATGACTGAGAGTCACGGGATTTTGAAAGCGCCGCTTCTAGCCTTTCAGCTTCTTCAAAGAGATGACGGATACAGAGCGGTTACCACTTGTAGGCTCCTTCACCAACTAGGCTAGGCCATGACTTTAACGAGTGCACGAGCAGAGGCGGAGACAGAGTTGCCCCCTCTTTCGATCATGCCTATCCAGATTCTCTCGATCCAGCCGAACTTACTTCGATGTAAGATGGAGTTGAAGTCTTAGGGTAAGCAGCTCCGTACGCCATTCGGATATCAGCAGTTTCTGTCCTAAGGCAAGCTCCTGCATCTCTAGGGATAAAGGCATCTTTTTTTTCTGCCTTCTCCTTTCGCTCAAGCGCTTCCCTCTTATTGTTGATTAAAGGAGCTATTTCATCCCTTCGAGCCTCTTGCAGTGACAGAGGCAGGCCTAAGGGTTGCAAGCCCATCCAATTCAATTACACAAAAAGAGAAACCTATGTCGATTAAGAATCGAAAGTCGTCGTTCGTTAGACAAGGCCCACGTGCTGTGCATCTCTGGTGTTCTGCTCGTGGAATAGAAAAAGTTCGTTGCATCAACAAAGTGTATTAGTCAAAAAGGCTTACTTAAGCTCATCGATGTGTACTCCTAGGCTGTGAAAGAGAGGGCGGACCAGGAATTGAATCAGATGCATCGAATGCCCTTGCCCTGTTAGCAAGAAAAGAAGGAGCTGCTATTGATTGAATCAGGAAGAAGATAACCTCGAGCGGACCTTAGTAGGCCTTTCCGCAGTCAAATTACTAATTTAAAGAAATTATTGACAGCTTAAACAATTGATTGCCCTTTCTTTGTTCTTTCCCGAGTGAAGTGACTCACACTAAGCCCCGCTTCCTTACTTAGGCAGATTCATCTCCTTCCTTTTTTTGAGAGAATCGTGGTAAGGGCTGAAGATCGAGTTCATGCTTTTTTTTGGGCTTGTGTAAGGATTTCCCTATCGGTTAGCTGGAGAAGGGGCAATTGACTTCCTCCCTTCATTCTTCTATTCAAGTGGGAGGAAAAAGACTTTTACGCTTTATGGTCTGAATTCAACGGATCTCAAATCATCCATTTCTGAGCTTCAAGCCTTGCAAGCTTTCGAAGTCTTGCATTCATTTCTGTCTCATTTTCAGGTAGAGTGTACCTGGCCCCTATAGGAACCCCCTGATCTGATGGGGGGAATTCCTATGAAAGAGGCTCACTTGGAAGGAGCGATAGAAGAGATAGCCTCATTCAACAGGAAAGCTTTGTGCTTTTTCTAGCTTTGGCTTGGCAGGGTTTCTTCCTTTATTGAGTTAGCTTGGCTCTTGGCTTTGGTATATGGAATAGAGTCTTTCCTTATAGCTAGTCTTCTGACTTGCTCTGGAATACGGATTTTTCATGCCTAGCTTTATGGGAAAGATCATATCTAGAGTAGATACCGAATCTCATTCCTTATCAATTTCATGGTTCATTCCAGTCTTTAGTAAGTCAAGGCATTCGGGAAGCAGGAGATCGATCCGCTCTTTCCATCTCTCTTGCCGGCTTAGCCGAACTACTTGAACTCGAGTCATTCGCTTCCTTAAGCCATGTCCATACTAAAAGAGCTAAATCGGATGGTGACTAGATTCATTCCGTAGCACGGGATTCTGTAACAGCAAAAACGTTGACCCCTACTACCGGTCCCGCATTTGAATCTGAGAAAGAAAGAGAGTCTCTCCCTAAAGCCCTAAAGTCTCATCCCACGGGCACATCTTGACTATGAAAAGCAGAGAGATAGATCACGCCTAAAAGCTGCCATTTCTATTAAATACGATACCACATCCGATTTGATTGAACTCACGGATCCAATCGCCAAGGAAAGGCCAGTCTACTGACTAGGGTTAAAAGAATTTACCCAGGCATGGATAAAGGGCAAGAAGAGCCGAGATGGCAAATCGAGCAGCCTATTGCGCTAACGGTAATGGATGAAAGGGAAGAGGGACGAAGTGAAGACGGGGTTTACTCAAACGAGTTGAATAAGCAAGCCAATAAGATCAAATTGCTCTTGTTGAACCAGCTACTAATCACCAAGTCCTTTGTTTAGCCAAATCAGCTTGGGATAGCTTGGTTGGTGAGAGAATTTTCGCATTCATTTGATTGATAGATGCAAAGAATTCACCTAACTAGAACTCCGCGAGTGAACGCAAAGAAGCAAACCAGACTAGACGGAAAGAACTCCGAGTAAACAAAGCAAAAGCCCATCTGGCCGATCTCAAGCTGGATGAGAAGGCAAACCAACCCTCCGAAGAAGGAAACTATGACTAATTAGACCGTTAGTGACCAAATGACAACGTCGACATAGGAAAAGAAGGTGAGATAGGGGATGGAAGCAGGGTAGTGCTAACTCTGCATCCGCGGCTATTTTGGCTCTTTCCGGAGAGCATCAAATCAACCGCTTTCATTTGCTTTGAGACTGACCCTCTTCCAGGCGAAAAGGGGAAGGAGCTTTCCAATCGATCACACGCCCGGCACAAGAGAAGGAAGGGCAAGAGAATAAATAGGCACTGGCATATTGACTACTTGAAATACGGACTATATAAGAAAAATGGGGAGGGAATGAGAAGAAAGCCTATTTGCAGGCAACAAGGATTTGCTGCTTTCTTAGTTAGAAAAAGGAGTTACCTAGCTAGTGGAGCGAGGTAGTTTACTTGCCTTTCCACGATTCCTACATTGAGCTCTCTGTGCCTTACTTATTATGAGTTGAGAAATCGATATAAGAGAGAATCCGCCAGCTAGAAGAGAAATAGGATATAGGTGAGCCCGGGGAATATTGTTGAAAAAAGACCCCTTATAAAAAGCTCTTGGCCCACCCTTCACTCTGTTCACGGTTAGCCGGGAATGAGACAGGGAGTTCTATTTCATTTATGACTTTCGCCTTGCACCTTACACTAAACAGAATCTCTTGCACGCGCGTATAATAAGGAAGAAGACCTTGCTGGCTATTCCTTATTCTTGATAGCACAGGAAAGAGAGATTCCGGAATCTCTTGACTTCACCGCTACGCACCTTTCAAACATATTTTTCTTACTCCAAGAGCGAAAAGAACATCATATAATCGGTTATACTATCCGAAAACATAGGAGTAGTAGTACTTGCTAAAGCTAAAGGTTTTATCCCTCTCGACACGTGAAAGCTAAAAACAGTCTACTAGATAAGCCAAGTAAAGCAGTGCCAGATACAGATGAAATTGTTTTTTCTCCTTTTTAGATTTAGAGAAGTAAATTCCTTATTCAATCCTCCCCCGAGGGGTACTTCTATTTAAGCTTTAGAGAATCCAGTTCCAGCGGAAGACTAAGTAAGGTGCGGTATAAAGTCCAATCAATCTCCTCCAACAGACAATAGAGGGCTCTGACCTGACCACAGTCAATCAGTCTATTGTTCTGGTTCTATAGAGTCTAACCCTGAAAAGAGAAGACTCATCGTTTTTAGCCTGGTCCAGGTGTGGGAGATCTTTACCATATAGTATAGTAGCCCTGCCCTTCCGACAAGAGCAGTTACGCCTTTTCCTAAAGCCCTTACTAAACCACCAGGAAGTAGTCTGCTTTGATATAACCTGGACTTTGCCTAGCTACCACGGAAAGCATAGTCAGAAGAGCTGAAAAAAAAAGCCATCTTACTCTCGGACCTTACCTTAATAAAGGAAGAACTTAAGCCTTTCTTAAAAAAAAAAGCCCTATGATGAGCTAACTTGGCTTGGTGCAGGAAATGGAATCACAGCAAGAAAGAAGGCTAGGAGAGATAGCATACTTTCCTTTTTTAGGATTTCTACCCGCGGATGACTGAACTGCCTTTCCTTTCGAACTGAACTACCACGACTCTCGCTAACTGCATCGGATTCTTTGGATAAAAGAAGACTAGCTTTTAGAGTGGATTCCTTCCCTAAACTAAAGAATTTACTTACCTTCAGCCGGTATCATTTCGCTTGAGCCGGGAACTCCTGTTTACCTTACGACAGGTATTCCTTCTTATAGATATCATCGAAAAAGCGGAAGACTAAGAAGACTTTTCTTTGTCTCGTCCACACCCAGGAAAGAAAAGATCAGATCAGTAACAGCAGACTTCCAGTTCCTTGTTCCCATGAAAGCATGAGTGAACGGTCAATTATTGTTGAGAGGATTTGAAAGAGCCGAGTCTGTAAAAGGCTTATCGGATGGGTAAGAAAGACTTCGGTCTATCCAATTCAAGTTCAAGACCGGTTAAGAGAGCTACGTCCAGCAGGGTTGGGCTCATCATCCCGAATCGAAAATGAAAGGAATTGGTAGTGAAAGACCAGATCCTTTTTTTCATCAATTGTAGTATCTATGCGCCAATCCTTTTAGATTTACAATCCTATTTCTATTATAAGAAATGAGGTTTTAACCCACTTTAAAAGAGTCCTTAAGGTCATAAAGAGACCTTAAAAATGAGTTTTCTAGAGGTCAATTCTTTTTTCCGGTCGTAGTATACGGCATTACCGGTCTTAGTCTTAGGAATCCCATCCCTAACGAGCTAGAAGTTAAATAAGTGCTCTTAGCCTTTTTCTTGACAGTAGGATTTGGGAAGCTCTTCCCTTCTGCTCGACTTGTCTATTGAATCAGCTCTTTTCCAGGAGTAGGCAAAAAGATAATTGTGTTAAGCATATCGCTTTTTTAGAATGATTTGATCCATCAATGGCAGCTATATGAGATAGCCTCGGTTCGTACCTTCGGAACAACCAGAACAGGAACAGTGGACCTAAGCAAAGGAAAAGATCGACCGTAAAGAAGAAGGGGATTACCAAAGGAAATTCCCAAACAAGATAGGATCACTTCTAGCGGGACGGAACTCTACAGACTTGATGGACGGGCTTTCCTTTCAAAAGGCAACAAAGAAAAAGAAAGAGATATGTGGCAAAGAATGAATTGATAGAGGTGTGGAGTTTAACTGAGATAAAACAGAATCAAAAGGGCTAGGAGCTCTGGCCGGTAACGAAACTAAAGCTTCACACGGGTCTTACTTCTTTTTTTCCAACTTGAAAGGGGAATAAAGCATGATTGCGAACTGCAGATAAACTCGTTAGCGGGGAATAACAACGACTAGCAGTACGATGAAATCTGATAAAAAGGCGGAGTAGGTAGTCTTCAAAAACTAGGCTTGCTTTCTCTGTTGGTTTAATTCGCCACTAGGTGGAATCAGACCGTCGGCTCTCGATTGCTGCTTGATTACCTATGTCGGTTGCGTTAAGCTTTCAGTTCTGCACAAAGCGCAGGTGGGCGCCGCCCTTTTGAAAGCTTAGTAGCTGCGAGACCTGTCAAGTTCCCACTTGATCCTGCAAGTCTATAGTCTATACTTCTTGCTTTGATGGCAATCGTTGGTCGCTTGCTTGATTGGAAGGACTGATGCAATTATACCTTTCCTGTTCTCGCTACTACTTACTATTACTACGTAAATAGTTTCTTTTAGCATTCGTCCTTCAAAGAGCTTTATTCGCCCCTTACTTAGCTTAGGAGTGGGGGAAACTGAACATCAATCAAATAAGTAGGTTTATTTCAGAGGAAGCTCTGTCTTATTGAATTTCTCCTTGAATTCCATCTGAAGCCTGAACTGCCAACCTTTCCTCTTTCTTTGAGAAAAGTGTAAAACCTATCTAATTCATCTTAGGTCCATGTTAATACGAATTAGTGAAATGAAGGATGATTAAGAAGTGGAATAAGCAAGCAAAGAACCCAACCAAGCAAATCGAATCTCCTTGACCCGGGCACAGCAAGCAGTTTCCGTGACGGAAAAAGCGGCATCGTTGACTCCAGAGAAGTAAACGAAGGGCCGTCGGCAAGCAGCACCGGCATCGACAGCGGTAGTACGATTCTATCCGTTCAAGTCTTGGTCTACCGGTGGGTCGTCCTATGAGTAACTCTCGCAAACAAAGAAGAAAAGAGATGGAATTCAAGCCAGCAAAGGAATGAGGTAGGGCACGGGAAAGGTAAAGAGAAGGGGCCGTCGTTGGTGCATAACAGAGCTTTCCTACCGACGATCTTTCTCGGTGCATAAACGAGGCTTAGCCTTCGAAGTACCGCATAAGCAAGAAAGCCAATAGACCTTGAATAGCCTGTAAGAAAGGACTTATGAAGAGGATTTTACTATAGTATCAAATCCACATATAAATCATGTACGCAAGTTGGCACAGCGCTTTCGCTTTAAAAAAATTTCGCTCATTTGGTCTGCGCGGTCAAATCGGCTCTCCTGCCTGTGTATCCCATGCCCGGTGCCGTTGATCTGTCTGATGGGAGAGATCCACCAATCAATTCCTTTATTTCAATGTGTTGTATCCTCTACAGGGGTGGAGTACCCTCTATTCAATATATGATTTCCTGCCCGGAGGGATATGGAAACATTGAATTCGCCAATTTGCGAACTTTTCTTTGATTCTTGACACATGTCATGCTGGATTTGAAGAAATAGAAATGAAAGTCTAATTCCGCTAGAGAAAGTTGAATATGAATTAAACCAAAGAGGAGTTTTTGACTCAAAAAGTAGTGGCAGGAAAGGAAGCAGCACACCAGGACGAACTCCTTCTTTTAAATATCAACTCAAGGCCTCCTTTCCTTACTCGTTGGTTTGAGTGCTTTATCGAAGGATTGATATAGAGAAAAAATGCCTATATTTCTTATCTAAGCCCACCTACCTTGGGATAAGCGGTTACCAGAAGTTTGAAGCTTACTTTAATGAGCAACACTTCCTCGTAGGGTCACCAAAGCAGGCTCCTTTAGCCGCTTCGATTGTTAGAGCTCACTTCACACCAACAGAATCGTAAGCTTTCTTCTCCGCCTCAGCTTGAGAGCTCCTTTCTACATCAAGATCTGGCCCTCGATCGACTCCGGCTATGGTGCGATTCCTGGCATATGTACACCACAGTAGCTAAGGCAACCCCGTTCCAGCTCGCATTGTATTTGAAGTTGAGGATTTCGCTTCTGATGTAGTCAGTGAGAAGCTAAGTTCCGTTTTTAGCTTTAGCAAGCCTGTGACTGCCTGAACAGACTAGTCTACGCTCAGCCAACATTCCGAACTTGTCTCGATACTGACAGTTCAGGGGATAGCAGAGAGAGAAAGGAAAAGAAGTAGTTCCGAAAGGAGACTCCACCTAGCTAGCGCGCTCCTCACCTCAATGCTACACTTCGGCAGCTACGAACTAAGACGCTTCAGAAGAAAAGCTACATCCACTACCTGCATTCACCCTGACAGGCTAACCCGAGCTTACCCAGGGCCTTACCGCCCGAACCAGCAAGACTAATGTCTACTTATACCTTTGAGAGGTCCACTTATACTATTGATAAAGTCTCTAAATTAATAAGGCCCCGGTTGTGTTGTTATATAAGATGAAATTCAATCTAACAAGCGGACTACCTTCGGCTACTACAAGATCTTTATAAACCAAAGAATGAGCCTACTTTACGCACTTCCGCACTAAGCAGGCAAGGCCAACTACACAAGCAAGAAGGCATCGCCTGCGGCTTCCAATCCAATGACAAGCAAAAGACGAAGAAGTAACTTACTATACCTTACCTCCTTGTGCCCATAGCTTGACCTCCGCCCTTTTCTACCTGCACGGATGCCTTCCCTTCCTTGCAAAGCGAACCTAGTCAAGCAATGGAAGGAGAAAGGAAAAAGACCTTCCTCGCGCACAGACAGACCATCTTTAGCGAAGTCCCTCCTTCCCAACCTCTCCTACAGCATCCATTTCGTCAAAGAAGGACGGAGCAGGCACACTGACTACTCTGATTGGGCGTGGACTGGGAAAAAGTAGCAGCTAAAGGAAAGCTAAAAGGTATTGGCGAAGAAGTAATGGAGGATCTGATATAGATTGAAAAGAGGGAAAGCTAAGCTAGCTAACGAAAGGGTTGGGATTCGCCTCGCCCTAGTACACCAACCAGGAAGAAAGATTTTGTGCTTTTCCCCTTTCCGCCAAACCAGAACGAGAGCCAATCGGGTCGATCAGAATGTCCTTATTTCACAGCGCTATAACATTCTCAAGTTAGAGTCTTACTATCTCTATTCTAAGTAGCACCCGAGAAAGCACACGCTAAGCAGATCTTTACCAAAGCCATATCTCCATAAGCATCCAAAGCTGCCTACTCATTGGTAGTGAAAAAGCAAGAACATAGATATGTTTACGAAGCCAAGAGCCACTCATCTGAGCCAGCGGATTCGAATTCTGCTATGCCGGTGCACAAAGCAAGCACACAAGGACTGCGTAAATCTTTGGTCTGTCTATCATTGCCCATGTTGGGCTGACTCCTTTTTTTAGGCAAGAGGACCCCTACTGATATTGACTGACCTGTTGATAGGCTATAAGTAGGCCGTTTGCTATTGCTATAAGGGCTGCTCGCCTTTATACGGCTTGGCTTCGCTATCGCTCGTAATGGTCGACAGTATTCCTGCCATACCAGAATTCCTATTATTTAGAGCTAGAAGCTTCGCCAGAAGCAAGCAATATGAGGTCGCTCTGCTTCGTAGACAAGGCTCGTTCCGTACTTTACTTACGAGCTCGTGTAGTGCTCACCCCTATCTCTAAAGGGGCTTATGCACTCCACTCGCTGTCTACTAAACGAGCGTTAGAGCGAGCGAGCGAAGCCCTCAATTTAGTGGCTTCCCTCAACCTCCTCTTTCATTTCCGCTTAAGCTTCCGCCTCATACGGCTCCCCCACTAAAAGAAGAATTCATCTTTTAAAATAGAAAATACTTTTTAAATAAGAAATGAAGAATTCATTGTCCAAAAGTAGATCGCATTTCTTGAGCGCCCGTTCAACCCTTTGAAAGCAAAGGCTTTGTGCTGCACCCTCCCGATAAATTTGTCTTAGGTGCAAAGCGTGGGTCTTTTCACTAAGCGCCTTCCCATATGGGGAGAAGAGTAACTCCCGGATCTCGCTCCTCTTCGCAACAAGCGATTCTAGGGAATAGTCTCTGCGCAGAAGTTCGGAAAAAACAACCTTTTCGATCTCGAGTTGTTTGTCCACAATAGAGGTTAGATCTTCCCCCATATAAGAACCTCTACGAGAGTTCATTAACCTGCTCTCGAGTTCTACTCGACAGGTGTCGGCATCCGGAACTGGGGGCTTGTTGAGATCAATTTAGGTCCTTCTCGCCGGGCCACCCCAAGACTCAGAGCTTTCTAAGTCTAAGGGAGAGGGGACCAGTACTGGCTCTTTGTCGGGGCTTTGTGGGATTAATTGATTGGATACCCGAGAGCCATAATCTTTCCTAGGAACAGCTTCTACGACGATAGGCATAAAGGCATGATTAGTTCCACAAATCTCACTGCACTGACCATAGTAAACTCCTTCTCGTTGTACCGAAATAGAGGTCTGATTTAAACGACCCGGTACAGCATCACATTTGACACCTAAGGAAGGTACAGCCCAACTATGAGGTACATCAGCAGATGTTACAATAAAACGTATAGGGCTCTTTGCTGGTAGAACCACTCTATTGTCGACTTCTAATAAACGTGATTGACCCAATTCTAGATCATCTTCTGGAATCGTATAACTGTCAAAAGTGAGTGACTGTTCATCGGAACTGTTATAGTCCGAATACTCATAAGGTAGGGTCGACGCCCGCCTCCCCCCAAACTGTACTTGCAAGTTTCCCCGCAAAAAGCTCTCCACGCCTACTCTTAGAAAGAACACTATTTTTCTTTAGTTAGGTAGTTCTCCCGACCGTAAGACCCTTTATGAGTAAGGTTAATCGAAGGCCGGGGAAAGTTTATTGGCAAGAGGGAACCATTTCTCACCCAGCCCTACCTACCCTATGTATTCGAGGGAGAGGCTGGAACCGAAAAAGACCAGGTTCCACACATATGAGACAGGCAGAAGGTATGGGACGAGCAGTTTCTTGAAGAGCGAATTCGATCCTATAGTCGTCTTCTTTGTTCGAAAAATGCACAGTGGAAAGGGATGCTAGTCGGCTCGGCGAAGTTGTAGCCCAAAAAAAGAAGATCCAGAGTGATTCCTCACCTATCCTGTCAGGGGCCCAGTGGAACGCTCGAGTATAGATTCCCTATGCTCATGTAAACGGCCGGGGCCGGCCGGCCCGTAGATCTAAAAGGATCCAGCCATAGGCCTGACCGGATATCGTTTGTCCACAAACAAAACAAAAACAAGGTTGGTTTTTAGTAGTAGTTCATGAGACCTCGAATTCCCACGTTCCAGCGTGCATTATGCCAACAGGTCCCACCACCAACTCTAGCTGAGAAGTTGAGTCACCCTTCTTTTTTTTTTCAGAAATAGAATAGAATAAAGAATGAGATAGTCTATATCCTGTATCGATCATAGGATCACTCTATGAATAGGTCAATTCTCTGTGACCTCCCACCGTTCACGACATCCCTTGCTTCTCGCAAGAACGGCTCCTCGGTGGAGGAGTAGAAGCGCTGGTCCCCTTCGGTCAACTTGCTTGTGCCTGCTGTTACCTACCGTAGGACCTCCGTCCCCGAAGCGAAGAAAGAGGAGCAGGAACAAGAGGTTGTCCTCTCCTTACAGTCAAGTGGCTTTCCGCTCCTCTCCCGGCCCAGTAGTTCCGCAACTACTACCGTGGTTGTTGCCAACGGGGATCCCCCATTCCGAAAGGTTACTAGGCCGGCCGTTAGGTCCAAAGTTGTATACCACTGCTATGGTGCCGATAGATTCACTACTTCAGCGCCGTTATCGGACATTGCAGGCTGAGCATCTATTTCTCGTATATCGTTCCACACCGAGAAGAGGGATGTGTACCTCCAGCAACAACAAGAATGGAACCATAGGCTCCTATGCTGGGAGCATTTCGGGGTATAGGTCTAACCACCTCAACTCCCCGTTTCTGGCATGCTATAGTTATTAAAGTCTCTCGACGGCGGGAATGGGAGATTACCGGTAAGCCAGATGCTTCGCGAACCCTATTCAACTTTAAGGCATTTCGTTGCACTTTAATCACCCTCGTGAAGAGGCGCACTCCGATACCATTGATGTCCAATAGCTTTTATAGTAATGGCTGGATCTACTACTACCTCGTCCATTGAGTATAACAGAGCAAATGATGGTATAGCAATGAACATAGGGATGATACTAGGAAATATGGTCCGAAGAATCTCGATAGTAGTTCCATGAACAATCCTTTGCGGGATTGGATTTTTTTTATAGTGGAAATGCCATAAAGCGCGACCCAAGATCCATGATACGAAAACCAAAATCAGAATAACGAAGAAAAAGACATCGTGATGTAAGTCTGTTATTCCTTGCATTATAGGTGTTGCTGCGTCTTGAGATCCTAATTGCCATGGTTCCGCTGCATCACAAGGAGCAATTGTGAGGAATAGCCATTCTAGAACAATCATTTGGTTTGGTTCATTCTTTGACTGCTCTGCTCCCCCCAAAAAAAAGAGAGACTGAATTTCTTCCACCTTCCCTGTAGGAGTAGTGAAGAAGTATAGATTTAGTTGGTTGTTGACCAACGGAAAGCATGGGATCAAAAAAGGCAGAATTTACGCAATTTCTTTTCTAAGAAAGAGATCATAGTGATTGATGGCTCTTTCAATCCGGCGAAATGGAATTGGCGTGTACCAATTTGGGTCAGATTAATAAGCTTACGACCACTGAACAAACTTGGTTGACGAACATAGTTTATGCGCCGCTAATGTAGCGGCTTGTCGAGCATTTGACAAACTCACACCATCCATTTCAAATAGGATTTGTCCCCTGGACACACGAGCAATCCAACCCGTAGGATTTCCTTTTCCTCTTCCCATTCTTACTTCTGTAGGTTTCCCGGTAATAGGGATATCTGCGAGAACTCTTACCCATATCTTACCATTTCTTCGGAATTGTCCGCTCATAGCACGATGGAAGTGTCCGATTATAGCACGACGCGCTGCTTCAATGGCTCGATATGAAAGACGACCAGCTCTACAACTTTTAGTGCCATATCTTCCAAAACCAAGTTGTGTACCGTCCGGTTTGCAACCCCTACTACATCTGCCTTTACGATATTTACTATATTTCGTACGTTTCGGATATAGCACGTCCCCCCTTTTTTTTACTATATGAAATCCACACTTTGACACCTGAGATTCCGTAACGAGTAGATACTTCCGCAGGAGCATAATCTATTTTCTGGTTAAATACATTACGAGATGTTTTTCCATACTTTCCGCATTCAGTTCTAGCTATTTCTGCACCTTCTAATCGACCTGAACAACATATACGGATCCCCTCCACCCCCTTTTTCATTACTAATGGAATATCCTTCACTATTTGACTAAAAATGGAACGAAATGATCTTGTTTTGTTCCTCGGTTGAAAAGAGATGTCTTGAGCAATCGGAGAAGCACTCTTGATATTCAGATTTGATTGACCGATTCAATTAAGGTATTAGTGTTTGTTCTATTATACAACAAAGATCGCATTTTTTGCACTTCGTTCAAATAATAGTTGTACCCGTACGGAATTCTTCTGTTTCTCAGTATGATCTCTATCATCATCTCTATTCCCCTTATCAATTCTCCTATCCTATTTAGGTCTATGAATTTCTCTATCAATTCCATTACCTTATCCTTACCCATGAGGTTCCAACATTTTCTCCTTAATTGACCTAGGAGTTGTTCCCGGGCATCCTCAAAAAAAAGGTTATTATACACCCCAACCCCATCCCTTGGAAAAAAAAAGGTAGCACCGAAGAAAGGAAAGAGCGAGATGGTGGTTTTTGTTGTTCCCGCGAAGCGAAGATCATTCGCTTGGCGAATAAAGTGGGTCACCCTCTTTTTGGCTTCGGCCAAACACTTTTTCTCGCTGGTCGAGCTTTCTACAAAAAAAGCGATGCAAGAACGTATTCTTTTATCTAAGCTTCTTCCCTGTGCATTAGCTCCCCCCATCGTAGATGGTTCAGCCACGCCCGGTGCCACGAAATGATTGAGAACTACGACGGGGTCGAAATGCATTTTCTTCTTTGTATTCAATAAGTATTGCATGACCGAATAATTCAAGGAAGGGCGGACTGCGGGGAGGGTCCTTTTAAGTAGATGACTCGTCGGGCGGTCGGAGCGGGACTTCTTTGGGAAAAAGAACTTGAATAAGTTTGTTTTTCTGAAGGAGTCGTCATTTTCTATCAGGAACGCTATGTCATTTTCAATCCCGGCGTATTTCGGATGCTTGAAGGCCCCGCTGACACGAAGTGATTTAGAAAGATTCTTCTTTATCGATGGTGATCGGTCATGGTATCCATAGCCTTGCTTCTTTTTCGGCCAAATCCTGATTTCGTTTTGCTTCTCCCGATCGTCGAGCCTGATCGACTCGACTCTTTTCCCTGCCCCCGGCCTCTCACTTCGTTTCGTTCTTCTTCTGTACCGTCGCTTGAATGAAGACACCCGATCGGCCCGACTTTCCCAAATGCCCCCCACCGGCCCTTCTCCTTTACGGGTCTGGATTTTTCGCGTCGTTTCAGTCGTCGTGGTCGACGGGGAAGAAAGAAATGAATGAATGTTCTTTTGGGAAAATGTATAATAATACACCTACCGAGACGAAAGCCAAAGGTGAGTCTCGTAGGTGGACGTATCGAACCGAAATAAGATCTCAGATTGACATCTTGATACACTGATTTACCATAATAATAAATAGAGTCAATGGTGACTCCGCCGTGGGAAGAGCCGCTTCCTTCTTGCTTGATAGGGGGGCTTCCATTCACCAGCGCAGACTAAAAGTGCTCTCCGAACCGTGCTGGATAGTCACCCATCACACGGCTCTCAAACCCAACCTGTGGTGGATCCCGGGAGACAAAGTCAAAACGCAACATCCTTTGCCCCATACTTTGAGATGCTCTTCTCCTGTTTTACGAATCCTACAACTCTCTTTACTGAGCGAGACTCCATCCATATCCCTACTAGTGGTTTTTCTTTCATTCAATCATCACTTGTTTGACAGCTTAAACTAGGCTCCACTTTAGAGATAGGTTTTTGGTCTTAATCAAAATAGGTCAAGGGCGCGTCGGAACGGTCGGTAGCTGCTTAGTCTCATCCGAGAGTTTAATCTCCTTACTCCTTACTGCTTTTTTCAAAGAAAAAAAGAAGGGGGTCGATTTAGGCTCCTTCCCTTCCACTGCGTAGCCGCGCTAGCAGGTACTACGAGCCCTCTGTCCCACGCATCTAACCAGCTCGCGTGGTTCACCGGTTCCACCGAAAACTCTCATTTGTTGAAGCGGAGCATAGTGCGCTTTAGGCGCTGAGCGAGAAAGGTCTCTTCTTTCCTTTCGGTTTATTCACTGATCTGAAACTTAGCACTTGTTTTCTTATTGATTCCCGGGGCGGTGGCATTCTTGAATGAAGTCTATCCGAACCGAATTAGCACTTCTCAGATCAGGCTAGGCCTCTCCAGCTGAGCTGGGCGCCGGGGCCCTGGATGCGCTAGCGATTGGCACATAGGGGAATGGTTGCCCGGGTTTCTCGGCCTGGTATCCTGCACCTCGCGTTCATGATATCTACATTCAACTGTGCCCCGGAGACACGGTCGAAGCACGCCCGTCCAGTGTGCTTCTTTCACGACATGCTATAGTCCTGGGTGTCTTCCAGTGGTCTTCTAGCCTTAGAAGAAGTCGTGTCCGCCCCCGGCATCTGCAACGTCCTCCTTTGATATTCTAATCTGGGAGAACTAAAAGACTGACCCATTCGGTGACTTTCGCGGTCGCCCTCACTAAACCAACTTGAATCTGAACTACGATTCAGATCAAGTCTTACCGAAATAGGATTTCCTTTTCGTGCCATATGCGCTTAGACTTTACTTTTTCCCCCTTTTTCTTCCCGGTCCAATATTTGTTCTCGAAGGTCTTCGTTTCCGTGTAGAAGCAAACTCTCCAAATTTATGACCAACCTTTCCTTCAGTAATCTTACAACGAACAGGAGTTTTTCCATTGTAAATTCGTACGGAGCAATCAACGAATTCCGGCGAAATAGAAGATCTACGTGACCAAATTTTCCTGTTAAAAAGAAGATCTCTCTTCTTCTTCATTCTCAAGAGGAATGCATCAACAAAACTGCCCTTCCATATAGATCGTCGTGGCATGAACGAATTTCTTCGCTTCGATTCCGCCCCTAAAGCTAGCTCCTACTCCTCCTCCTTCTCCTTTAGGATAGGATCCTCCTTGGTCCTTTTTACATAACACTCTCGGCCGCCCAAGAGGACTGGCTATCTTTCTCTTTATACGCAATATCTTGAAAGGCAAAGAAAAAGATCTACCGTGGCCTTATGTTGGCATGGGATTTGGGTTACAAGCAGGTCATTCTTGAAACAGATTTTGAATATTGTTTGCATGCTGTGATTCATTTGATTTCCTCTAATCACCCTCAAGCACAACTGATCCAAGCTTGCAGGAATCTTGTTCAAAGGGATTGGCAGTGCTTTTGTAAGCATACTCATAGAGAAGAGAGAAGGTAAGATCGCGGCCGACTGGTTGGCATCTGAAGCTCTGAAGCAGCCGCCGGGTTATCAACAGCTTTTGACCTGTCTGCCTGGACATAAGATACCTAAAAAAGAAGAAAGAAAAGGAAAACGTTATTGTAAATGGCACGAGAAATGGACTCACTCTACAAATAATTGTGTAAATTTCAGGAATCTGATTCAAGATTACTTGGACAAAGGTTTGTTCCGGATAGCAGACCGACCAATGGGAATCGAGACATCACCGTTTGCGGGAGCAGTAGAGAGATCAATATGATGTCTGCTGACTTAAGGAAGTTGTCTGACCCACAGAAAGAGTTGGAGGCGGCTGAGCACATCCCATCCCACAAGAGTCAAGCCCTTCAACGGGTTAAACGTGCCATAAATGGGCTTTTAGTGGACTCAAAAAAGAAATCTTGATATAATAGATATCCCGGTAAGAGGAGGATAAAAAAAGCTTATGATGAGCCCATCACAGAGATGCACAGAGGAAGAGAACGAACGTCAGTCTCTTGAGCGACCGATCAAGAAATGCAAAGATAAGGGGAATGGTTAGTGATGAGGGCATAGGACAGAGAAAGTTCCTTCTCACTCTTTTGAATCCCAGGGATTGCCTCAGGGAAGAGGCCAGTCCCTGAAAAAGCCATCTCGATTGGTATCATTCAAATGCGAATATAGGCCTGATTGAAGCATAAAAGTGAAATAATAATAATGAGAGGCTTTTGTCCGTTGATGGTCATCTTACCTGTCTCCTACGCTACGCTCTCAACTGGATCAATCGCTTTGTCCTGATTTATTGAAGAGGTGCCCTGTGGAACATGTTTTATGGAATTGAACTCTTTATTCCATATTTCTTTTCTTACTGATTGAATGAAACTTATGTAGTCGATCATGATGGGAAGATCCCGCTAGGATCTCGGCACCCCTCCTCTGCACTTATTCCATCTATTTAGTCAATGACTCAGCCTTTAGTCTGCTTTGAATGATCCTATCTGCACTTATTCCATCTATTTAGTCAATGTAAGTGATTTCATACGTCAAAGTCTAATGAGAAGATATTAAGAGTCAATGTAAGTGATTTCATACTCCACAAATATCAACTAGAATAGTTGGCAAAGGCAATCTTTCGTTGAAAGTCATTTCAGTACATATACACTATAGATTCTCTTCGTTATATCACTTTTCTATCTCATCTATCTTACTTCTTGATTAAGCAGCCCTGGAATCACTTCACTCCGGGCGACAAGCCTACTCATCATCAAAGCAAGTCCAAGCCCATGCAAAAATGGCCTCATTGTCATGGGAGCCCTTTCCTTACTCCTCAATATAGTCGTTCTATACATTAAGATTTGCAGCACCTATTCAGGAGCTGGGAATCGG